>JAQMRL010000004.1:25195900-25413400 GCA_035578175.1 Catonia carolina
TCATTAAGAGAGCCCAGGTTCAAATCCTGAGTATACTACTGATATTTTATATTGAATATTTTTTTTTATATAGTAGGTCTACTGTAACAAAATTAATTTTTTACTTATGAAAAAAAATTATAAATTATTTACTATAATAATTTACTAGGTGAACCTGTGCGGGAAAACCCGCACAAAAGTGTAAATTTGTTTTTATAGAACTTCTCTGTAAACAAATTTTTTTGTTTTATTGTACTACTGGTTCATTGAATCTTCTTCTGTTCTCATTCGGCTCATGATGGAACTTCATAAAAAATTATATAGTGGCAGGCGATTTTCAGTTCGTGCAACTCCCGCTTCATATTTTACCATGTCACCCAGTTTCTTATAGCTTTGAGAATACGGATTGATAGCAGTCATAACTGCTCCAATTTTTTCTAAAATCTCATTATTTAATTCCACATAAAAACAAAACCAAAATATAGCAGATCGAATTGTATACAAATTTACAACAACTACGTTGGAAATTCCAAAACGATCTGACCGTGACACTGCCAATCCGTTGGTAGGCCTATATTTTAGTTCGTTGAACTTGCCTTCTCTCCAAACTGAAATAGCTGTGCGAGATGTGGGAGGGATAGATAGAGAACGAGAGAGGCCTATACTTCAGTTCGTTGAACTTGCCCCCTCTCCAATCTATTTTAGACCTCTTATTTTACGGCCATAAATTGAAATATTTGATTTTGGATAGTTTTCTGCAAATCTACTCGAACAGACGATTCATTAGAGCCCACTTCGGGGAAAATCGGTGAAGGTTCAGGTGGTTAAAACCGTGTTGAAAAAAAGCTGCTCGCTATTAATATATAGATTTCCAATATTTTTTAACAATAAAAAATTACCGCAAATGGATTCGAAATACTAATTACCATCTTTCCACACTACAATGCTAACTATTACTCCACACAATGAAGCCAACACACTCGTAAAATTTACAATACTTAATTAGAAAACGGTTTACAAATGTATGTATTTAAAGCAAAAATACAGCTTAAAATGTATCCATATTGATATTTTAAAAACATTTTCTAAAGATTCCTGATTGTATTCATCTTCATTTATTCGTGGGAAGAAAACATTAAACAAACTAATGAAAATCAATGCTATTTCCCTATGGTTCAAATTCCGTGGGACCCCCGGTATGTATGTTCCACATCAAACGTTGAGACTTTTAAGACGTGTGATTATGGATCACAAGATCCACAATTCCTCTTTTTCTTTTTTAACACCTCCTCCTCCTTCTCCTTCACTTTTTCCTCTCCTCCTCACCTTATTCTATCTATTATGGTATCTTGAGTACCAATACGTAGCCGCCTCGTTAAATTATTAAGAAATCAATTTTTTGTTAAAATAATTCTCCATATAGTTATAAAAACTACGTTGATATATAAAATATAAATTCATCTTTTTTCGTTACTTTAGTACTAAAATAAACTACTCCACACAAAATTCAAGCGTGTTTACTTTTAATGCACTTTAGTGGAATAAGTAGTTTTTACTTAGAAATTTTATTCAGATATTAAATATCTGAAGGTTTGCATGCATGTTCTTCTTAACAATTTTCCGCATGTAGAATTCAAAATAAAATAACAGATAAAAACTAGATAAACCTAAATACACATTTATTTCATAACGAACTGTATATAAAATAGAATACTCAAGTACTAAATATTTTTATTTTTATTTACATAATTGAAAATTTTAAAAGGTGCAAGAATGAAAATAAAGTAATGGATCTTGTTTTCCATGAAAAATCTATTTTTTAGCTCAACATATAAATTCTATTCATGTTAAATTTTTATAGCTGTTTGAATAGAACATTTTTATCAAGTAATACAATCCGTTTCTATCGTTGCATTAACACTTTAATGTGTGTTTTTTTAATAGAAAAATAAATCCGCTATTCATTTATATGTTTGAATTTACTTAAGTACTTTTGTTTTTATCGCATCAACTACGTTTATATAATTTTCCAAAGAACAAAAACATAAAATTTTTGTACTAAATAAAAATTTTGCTTTTCGTATTCATTACTTTGTTTGAAGTTTTCTGTAACTACATATTTTTTAGGAATGGTGTGTACTTATTGATATAACATCAGTGTACCGCAAAAAACACACGGATTAATTTTTACAAAAAAATTAATGAAAAAATTTTACAGCAGATATTTACTCTCACAATTTTTTTAAATAGTTAAAATAATATGTTAACAATTTAACAAAAATGTTTTATTCACCTTTTTAGTCATTGTTTTTTATGTGCAGTATCTCATGTAACGTTTAAAATAAATTTAAATTAAAGCAAAACTTAAACAATACAACACAATTAATTGTACTTTCAGAAGCCCTATTCAAAACGGAAACCTTACTCACTCATGATCAAACAAAAACAAAAGAAAAAGGAAAACAAGAAAGAAAAATTCTAAAAAATTATCTACCCAATAACGAAACCAAGTACAGTTTATTCGTTACAAGCACACACCACGCGTATTTCGCGCAAACACTAGCAAAAAACGGTCCGTTCAACGGTAGTCGAAGTACTTATACCGGGTGTTTTATTAAGGACACAACCCTGATTATAAGAAGATAGAAGTAATACATCGATAAATTTTCTGTCCCCCAATCGGTATGTTGGCAACAGTGTACTCAAGGCCAACTACCTAAGACAGTTAAAATGTTCCAGTCAAGCATTAGTGTGGTGAAAGCAGTCGTTTCGTTATATCGTGTCAGCAATGGTTTTTTCCAAGGAAGAACCGGGTGTTTTATTAAGAACGCAACCTTATGTTAAAAGCCACAATCTACGGCATATTTTTATTTTCCGTACTTTACAAATTATTAATTAATCTAAATTATTATTTTACAAATGAATAGCAAATTGCAATGAAAACATTGTATTACTTCTATCCTCTTATAATCAGGGTTGCGTCCTTAATAAAACCCCCGGTTCTTCCTTGGAAAAACCATTGGTGACAATATAACGAAACGACTGCTGTCACCACACTAATGCTTGACTGGAACATTTTAACTGCCTTAGGTAGTTAGCCTTGAGTACATTGTTGCCAACATACCGATAGGGGGACAGAAAATTTACCGCTGTATTACTTCTATCTTCTTATAATCAGGGTTGCGTCCTTAATAAAACAATCGTTATTAACGCCGTAAACTACACTATAAAAAAAAAAAAAACTAAAAACTCAGCAAGGAATTACCCAGTCACAAAACTGAAAACACTGGCTGCAGGGCGATACTTCGCGTAACATACGCACAAAAATGTTTAAACGGGCAGCAAGAAATAACCCACCTTATTTTTGTCCAATTTCTGGGAGCCCGCACGAGGCACAACTGGCCAACAATAACAACCTAACCTTACCTAACCTTTTTCTAAATCTAGAAAATGCATAAAAAGAATGATACCAATACGTTATTTCTTTATAACTTTAGGGTAAACGCACAGTGAACTCTGGTTGCTGGTTGCAGGTGCTGATTCACGCTGGCGAGTGCGCATAGAGGGAACATGCAATTACGGGCTTAACCTTAATTCAATTGTCGGTATTCAACATTAGTTCCAGTAGCAGCAGTGATGACAAATTATTGTTATAATGAAGTGGCGAAAATAAAATCAGCTGGTCAAATAAAATCAGCTTCTCATGAACAGCTGACTGGTTAAATATAAAAACGAAGGTTTCCATTGTTGGGACGCGGCCGCGGTTTGAATGGCTGACGTGTTAGTGGTCTAAATTGTACGGGATTCTTCGTTACGGTGAAGTTTGTTATTTTGTGATGAGACATTGTATTTTATGTTTAATTTGGTAAGGGATATTATTTTATTTTGTTTTATTGCTAATAAATTGCGTGAATTTCATTGTTTTAATTGTTTAAGAACTTATTTTCATAAACTCATTATATTCGTTGTTGTCGTTAGTAAAGGTTAGTTTTTTTAGTTGTCAAATAATTTTGTTAAATAAACATATGTGAATTAATTAAATTAAAGTTTACAATTTTACTTTACTATAACGAGTTGTAACATTATTTCTAATGGAAAACGTTAACACGAAATTATCATTTAAAGACGATACCGTTAGTGACATTAATAAGAACAGAAAATTGTACGGCGAGTATCATCATATTTTTTTCGCAATTAAGAAAAGATAGAGACAGGTTTTTTTAAATACATGAGAATGACTCTGAAAACGTTTAATTTTATATTGTCAGAAGTAGAACTTCGTTTACAAAAACAATAGTGCAATTTGAACAAGCAACCAATATTACCGGAAGAAAGACTTGTGATTACTTTGAGGTACATATTTGGAACATTTGACTACCGATATTCAATATTATAAAGTATTTTTTGACAAGTAATAATCTTTACAGTTATATTTATAAAGCTGTGTTATAATTAATTGACAAGTTGTTATTATTTATGATTACGTTTATACGACGCCAAGTGCATCAGCAACCTGCCAGCAAGCAGCAGGCCGGTTTATACAAAACAAACTCGTGAGCTGATATGCGCAGATGACCAGCGCGCAGGTTTTCCCACCAGCATTTACAGTGAGACGTCCGATTAAAATAGAGTGGGTACCGAATGGGCCAGGTTACCGAATGGGCCAAAACTAGGCACAATGGAAGATAATTCCAATAACGAGGTACTTAGTAGGTAGGTGTCATAAAAGTTTGTACAACTCTTTTTGATAAATCACCGACGGCTTGAGTAATTTATGACAGCAGTGTAATAAAAGGTAATAAAACTACCCTATTTACCGATCGTCTACCTGCCACATGAAGAATGGTATACTCTTTTCATATATCAGGTAGATTTCTGAGAAAGTAAGGAATAACTTTTAATATTGAAACCTATCTAGCCTAACCTAGCCGATAAGCGTAGTACATTTTATGAAACATTTCAGTCAGTCACTGCTTTAAATATACACACAATTTAGTTATATCATTGAAATAGAATTTTAGAACTACTGTAGTATTGTACAAACAAAGCCAGTTCTTTCTCCTATTACCAATATTTGTAAATCGTAAGAATGTTTTCAATTAGAATAGTGTATTATTACTTGGAGAAATAATTCAGTCACCCATTAACGAAAGCAACACTGTTTCAAATAAAACCAAAATCTGGCCTCTTACGCCAACGTAAAAAATTAAACGTATCTATCTACAAAAATCATTAGTAAACAATACAAAATGATAATCAATATCTGTAGCTACAACTTACTAAATTCAGGAAATTACTAACTGACGCTCCGCAGAAAAAAGTGCTTGAACAAAAAGTTGAAGAGTTTTTAATTCTCCATAACTTTATATGGGTACTTGTATCGTAAATGCATACAAAGGCCTCAATATTAAAAAAATACCATTTTCTTTTACCGATTTTGATGAAAGAACTACAGAAAATCACTAATTGACGGTAAATAAATAATTAACGCCGTTGTACAAAAAGATGTTGAAATCTAAGTTGTAGGTTTTTAATTTTTCTACAACATTTATTACATACGTGTTTGCTCTAAAAGTATATATATTAAGGCTGCAATCTTAAAGAACAATACTTTTTTTACTATTTCCCCCAAAAATTTCAGCAAATATGGCGCTTACCTTAGCTTGTTGAGCATAAAAAAATGTAGCATTAGGATTTAGAAAAATGTAGGAGTTAGTTTTGAGAAAATCGCAAGAAAGTGAAAAATTGTACGATAAATTACTACTTTCGGTTGACTGATTATGATGAAAATGTTTATTCGCGGTAGTGGTACCTACCAAAATTAAGTTCAGTTTCAACTTCGCACGCTCTTCCGTTCTTGAGATATTTTTTCACACGTTCAGGGGGCCTGTAAACGCGTATATATTTATAACATCTCACCATCGTTGTGACGTCTTTTCGGATTCCCACTCTGTGGCGTCCACCTTAAGGAGCTATGTATATTAATTTATGAAAAGAGATATAGGGGTGCAGCCTTATAGGCTTCAATTTCGAATTTAGCCAAGTATTCACGTATAACATGAATAATAAGAATGAGAAAAATTAGTTTTATTTCACCAGCATTATTAACTCCGTCTAAACTGAGTGGTTGCTGCGTCCAGCGTATATTTTTTACAAATGAACATCACTATTGCGTCAAATTCGTATATCATTTGTATAACATTTATCGCGCTGGCTATATCGCCTTTTCAACTGCGATATAGGTAATAACTATTAGCAGGCCTACTATTTATGTAATAACGTGAGTATTGGCACTAGTTGTAAATCCACATTATACTTTTTCTTTGTTCGGTCATTAGTTATTGTTAATTGTACTAAAATATTGAATATTTTCTTTAAAATGATGTCTTCTGGTACAGAGTTTCATTGTGCTCACCAGAAGTAGTTTACTTTATGTTTTAAACTATTCCAAGAAAAGATCAACGAACATAATTGTTTTTGTGTTAAGTAAAGCTACTCTGCAATCGAGTAACAGCGTTGGTTATGAGCCGTGTACAACTATCGAGAATAACCATATAACCGTGAATTCGAATAACAGAAATAATTCAGATAAATACGGTTCCAATAACACGAAATGGAGGCAAATATTACACAAACTGAAAACTAACGATTTTCTCTTGATAAAATGCTAAAAAAGTACACCCGAACGATTCAAAGCTATAAAACCTGGTGTGAAACACTCACACAACTTTCTCTTGCCAATGCAAATAAATCATAATAAACCTAACATTAGTAATAAAACACTCGCCACTCCTGCGGTGCTTCGCGCCGCTTACGTGTCTCGGCCTTAGAGGGGTAGGTGGATCAGAATTTATAAGTGGAGTAGAACCACTTGCCACAAGGTGAAGTTCAGCCGCTAAAAGGGGTTGGGTGGATCACAATATTTTGATATTTGAAGATATGAAAGTTTAAAGATGAAGTTTGAAGTTTCAAAATTAAAAATTTGAAGGTTTTGGAGTTATAGGTCAATGATTAAAATTTCAAAATTTCAACTTTGAATGTTGAGGTTTGAATGTATGATACTTAGAGTTTTTCGTTTTCTCATGCGATCTGGAAATCTTCGGGTAACCAAATTTTTATGTAATTTTCTTCGCTAAATAACATGCCGTTAAAAGATTATTTGTATTCAGAAAATTTTAAAAAAGTTTTTGGGGTAGCAATCACTATAGGACCCTGATATAATCTTTAATAAATTCTTCGTGACTCTATGGGTATGTGTAACATTTTGTCAACAAACATTAGCGAAAAAACCGTTGTGAAGGTGTAAAGAAAGAAAAACATAAAACGGCAAGCCCTAAAAGCCGAAATGCTAGTGTTTTGAGTTCTCTCAGCGAACAATTACGTTAAGGGCAACTTAAGCTACATGGCCTTGAAGTACTTTGGGAGAGGCACAAAAAAGATTCTGTACACTTTTTCTCTACGGAGCACCGTTCAGGAGGTAAAAAATACTACCCGCTACCAAAGATAAGGGGGTTGAACCTAAAAGTTTTCGCGTTACCAAATTTTTATTTAACTTTTAACGTCAAAAACATGCCGTTAAAATATATTTTGTATTCTGAAAATTGAGGAATTTCATAATTTTTGGATAGCGGTAGCAACCGCTATTGGACCCCGATCTAAAATTTAAAAAAACCGTGATGCTATAAGTACCTGTAAACTTTGCTAATAAAAATTTCCCAAAAAACCGTTCTGAATGTGTAGAGATAGGAAAACCTGAAAATCTCAAGCCCCAAAAAACCGAAATTTGGTTTTTGTAGTTTACTCAGCGAACCGATATGTTAAGGGCAACTTTGGTTATATAATCTTGAATTACATTTTGTGGGGCAAAGAACAGGTTCATGCATTTTGTCCCTATTATTCACAGTTTAGGAGATAAAGAAATATAACCCCAACCCAAGGAAAGAGGGTGTGACCTGAACATTTTCGGGTTACCAAATTTTTACGTAACTTTAACGCCAAAAAACATGCCGTCAAAAGACTTATTGTATTATAAAAATTGAAACATTTCATATCTTTTGGATAAGGGTAGCGAGCCCCGTAGGACCCTGATTTAAAATTTGGAAAATTACCCGTGATGCTACTGGTACGTGTAACTGCTTATAAATATAAATTTGTCTAAATAACCCATTTTGAAGGTGTAAAGAAAGAGCAATATGAAAACTGCAAACCCCAAAAAGCCGAAATTTTGTTTTTTGATTTTTCTCACCGAACCGGCAAGTTAAGGGCTACAATCCCTTTTTGGATGGGGTAGCAACCCCCCCCATTGGACCGCTTTTTAAAATTTAAAAAATTACCTGTGATGCTATAAGTACCTGTAACGTTTTGCTAATAAAAAGTTTCCTAAAAAACCGTTTTGAAGGTGTAAAGATAGGAAAACCTGAAAACGGTAGCCCCCAAAAACTGAAATTCGGTTTTAGTTAGTATTTTATGGAGTTAAGTTTTTTCACAATTGGTTTGTTTTGTTTTTAAATAAAGTTAAATAATTTATATATCTAACATTCAACTTTTTCTTTAGTAATTTACATGAATCTTTTCAAAATTAATTTTTCTACAAATCTAATTAAGAAAAAATACACCTTAATTTACCAAGGTAACTAACTACGGACTTTAAGGGCTTCCATGAACAACAAAAACCAGTTGGACAAAAGAAAGGAGAAACACCTACAGTGAGCGAATGCTGAGAATATGGGTTGTAAAAAAATCTTCCAGAAACGTATAAAGCCACCTAACGTAGTCTAAAATTTAGACCTGTACTAGAGAACAAAAACACTCGCAGTTCGTTTAAAAGTGTAAATTCTAATTAAATCTAAATAACAGTAGGATTTAAAAATAATTAATGTAGTTTCTAAGGTAACTAAAAATATTTCGTTTAAATTTTATATCTTGATAGGTGAAGAACGTAAAATGTTATCGCAATATTTTGTAATTTTATGAAATTTTGCAATACTATTTCACAATTTATTAAAAAAATTTGTCTGACAGTTAATTCTTAAAACATAATCTTGTTACGAAGGTGATATCATTCTCTAGCCTGGTTTTAGGGTTCAACACTGTACATATAGAAGTAGGTTGGAGGGTTATCTATAAGTATAAGGATTGGATTGGTTAAACCTAGTCCAGCAATTGATTTTCATCCGGCCATCAACTGCCATCCAATGCCAAGAAGATTTATAACAAGAAGATGGACTACAAAATTACAAGTATCAATTCAACTCTGTAACATTTCCAGGAGGACGAAATTAGACAGAAGAACTAAACGACAAGCAAAAAGAAAAGAGAGGCTTAAAATATGGAGTTGGACAAGGCATTGGAGTGAAAAGTGCGAGGTCATGAGAGAAGAGGGATGGAAATATGGTACTAGGGTTGACAATTCGATCCAGTGGTCTTATTCCAGGAGGAGAATGATGTTACCCTCTAGCAAGATTCTAACAAAAACAATTAGCTTTTTATATAAATTAGATAAGAAATTTAAACAAAGAAAAAATAAGCATATTAAATACATATAACATCAACGTATTTAACAATGATTGTCTATTTGTACATTAATAAGAAATTAGTTGCTGAGATACTTTATTTTCCTTATTTACACAATTTTGCTGATTCAATCAGCAAAATTACAATCTGTTCTGTTATAAAGGAACAAGAACAATAAGTAATAAGGTTAACATAGAAAAGACAAATTTACAACATTATACATTAATAATAAATTGTTACTGATAACGTTTTGTAATTTTAAAAATTAATTTTGAAATGATTCAAAATTAAAAAAAAGAATATATACACACATAGCACACAAATAAATCATTTACACTAATTGCACAATAAATAATATTTACACACAAATAAAAAGGTAATTGTGTTCGAATCTGTTAAGTAAATCCAACTCATTGTACCTGTTAAGTCTTGTAAACGTATAGTCACTGTCGTCCAGTAAGTTTATCGCGAGATGATTTGGATGTCCGTTTAGTCTTTGTTCGTATGTTTTGCTAAATCGTGCTATTTCCTGTCTTACTGAGTTAAGGCGTATGTCGTTATAGATATAGGTATTCGTTTCGTATGTGCCATGGTATCCTAAGAAATGATCGTAAAAAGTTTCTTTGAAAACGTTCTAAAATGTCAATATTGGTATTTTTTGTTGTCCCCCAGAGTTGTATCCCGTACGTCCTTATCGGCTTGAATATTGTCTTGTATAGCAACAGTTTTGATTCGGTTGACAATTGTGGGCGTCTCCCAGTTAATCAAAAAATATTCCTCAATTTTAAGTCCAATTGTCTCCGTTTCGTCAAAATGTGTTTCTTCCACGTCAGTCGGCGGTCCAGATGAAGCCCCAGGTACTTCATATCTTCTGACTGTGGCACTACAATGTCATTAAGTACTACTGGTGGGCACGTTCGTCTACGTAGAGTGAATGTCACATGGACTGACTTAGCTTCATTCACCTCCTCCACTTCTGTAACCATTCTTGCAAAGATATCAGAAAATCTTGCAAATACCGTGAAGCTACGGTCGGATCTTCATCCACACCCAGGACAGCAGTATCATCCGCAAAAGTTGCTAAAACTGTATTTTCTGTAGTCAGTAAATCTGAAGTAAACAGAACATACAACAGTGACAAAACAACATTTCCTTGAGGTACGCCGGAATTAATTTTGAAAAAATTCCATTAAATTTTACTCTAAAACATCTGTCATCCAGATATGATTTTAATACTGTACTACGTAGAAATTATGAGGCAACAGCGTTTTCATTTTGAAAAGTAAACCTTTATGCCAGACTTTATCAAAAGCCTGGCTTATATCCAAAAAAGCAGAAGAACAATAATGTTTTTTCTCAAACGCACTGTTTATTACACGAAGTGAATAAATAGCTGAGATACTGAAGTAAAAAATATTATTTAATGCAGTAAAACTTTTTTCAAAATATTTGTTTTGTTTTTAAATAAAGTTGAATTTTAATACCTAGTACCTATTCAATTTTTTCTGAAGTTATTAACGTGAATCTTTTCAGAATTGTATTTTCTATAAATCTAATTAATGAAAAATGTACCTTAATTTACCATTTACAAAAGAAATTTCACGTGAGACAAAAATGCGTTATTTTAACCCCAAGTCTAGTACTTTACGCGAGATCTTTAAAACTGATGAAGGTATATTACTGGGACCAAATTTATTCAGTTTATCAGTTGAAAATACATAAGAGACCGTCAGATTTATCTTTCATTATAGCCTTAAAAATGTCTATAAGGTCTCATTTCACCGAGGGTACGGAATTCTCGTAAAAATCTTTGACCCTGTATAACTTCCTAACGAAGCGTTTTCGGGCCTATGTTTTTATGAACATTTTTTCTTATTTTTACCTATTGAATAAGCTATCAAGAGATTGTCGTGTAGTTCTGAATCACCCGGTATATTTCGTACTTTCTAATAATATTATTCTAACAACAACTCAGACAGGGATAAAAGTTAGTTGAACATCAACAGCTCCGCCAAATTTCTTAAGTAAAAAGCAAATTACCGCTGTGCAATATTTTATAACAGTTAGTCGAAGACAATTTTAAGTGTACTTCGACAACTTAAGGTGTCACTATTTACTTTTTTAAATTCAATTATAGATAACATAATGGTTAGACAAAGATTCAGAAACCAGATTATGAACTGTAAAGCCTATCCAGGTGCAGACATAGGGAGTGATCGTAACTTAGTAGTAATGGATAGCAGGCTTAAACTTAAAAAAACTGAAGAAGGTACAGAGAAATGCTAGGTGGGATGTAGACAAACTAAGAGAACAAGACAACCAGGTACGTTTCCAGGAGAGTATTCAAAAAGGGATAGAAGAAAGAGGTAATGGCACAAGAAGTGTAGAGGAGGAGTGGATAAACTTCAAGGAGGTGGTAGTGAAAGCAGCGGAAGAATGGTTAGGACATACTAAAAGAAGAGGTAGGAAACCGTGGATTACTAATGATATTTTAGAACTGATGGATGAGCGAAGAAAATATAAAAACGCAAAGGACGAGAGAGGTAAAAGGCAATATTGCTACTTGAGAAATACCATAAACAAAAGGTGTAAGAAAGCGAAGGAAGAGTGGATCAGAGCGAAATGTACGGACATTGAAAGTAAAATGGCAGTTGGTAAAGTGGACGCAGCTTACAGAAAAATAAGGAAAAACTTTGGAGAACGAAAGATGAAAGCTGTTAATTTACAAAGCGCAGGTGGCAAACCATTGTTGAACGGCCAAGAGAGAGCTGAACGATGGAAGGAATACGTAAACCAACTCTACAGGGGAAAAGAATTAGAACATGATGCGATAGAACAAGAAACTGATGTTGAAGATCTTTTTTTTTTTTTTTTTGGTTTTACGTCCGACTGTTTGAAGAAGATCAAAGAGGGGACCCTATACTACGAGAAGAATTCGATCGGGCGCTTAAGGATATGAATATGAATAAGACACCAGGAATAGATAACATACCATCGGAATTATTATTACGATGTGGCGAAGTTGCTCAAAACAAATTATACAATCTTGTGTGCAGAATGTATGAGAGTGGAGAGGTACCATCGGACTTTAAAAAAAATATTATGATTCCAATACCAAAAAAGTCAGGAGCGGAGAAGTGTGAACATTACAGAACCATCAGCCTAACATGCCATGCATCTAAGATACTGACAAGAATTATATACAGGAGAATAGAACACCGAGTAGAAGAAGTATTGGACGATGACCAATTTGGATTTAGAAGGAGAATGGGAACTCGAGATGCAATATTGGCTCTGAGACTGATTATTGAGAAAAGGATAAAGAAAAATAAAACTACTTTTATGGCATTTGTAGATTTAGAGAAAGCATTTGACAATTTGGGCTGGAGTAAAATGTTTAAAACTTTGAAAAGGCTAGGAATTAAATACAAAGAAAGGAAAGTTATCTACAGTCCGTATAAGAATCAAACGGCTGTTTTGAGAATTGAGGGGTACGAAAAAGAGGCTGCTGTGAGAAAAGGTGTACAAGGTTGTTCTTTGTCACCACTACTTTTTAACTTGTATATAGAAGAGGCTATAAATGAAGTGAAGGAGAAATTTGACGCAGGAATAAAAATTCAAGGAGAAACAATAAAAATGCTGAGATTCGCCGATGATATAGTAGTATTAGCCGAGTCAAAGAAAGAACTAGAGGATGCCTTAAATGGATTGGATGATATCTTGACAAAGGATTACTTCATGAAAATTAATAAGAACAAAACAAAAGTGTTGTGCAGCAGCAAGAGTGGTTTAGAAGAGATGGGAAATTTAAAAGTAGGCAAAGAAAACATACAGGAAGTTAGGGAATTCTGCTATCTAGAGAGTAAAATAACAAAGGATGGTAGAAGCACGAGTGATATCAAGAGTAGAATTGCTCAAGCTAGAAAAGCCTTTGAAATGAAAAACAGCTTACTGACTACAAACATTGATTTACAGATTAGGAAAAATTTCTTAAAACATTATGTTTCGAGTGTAGCATTATACGGAAGTGAAACGTGGGTGATAGGGGCTGTACAAAGGAAGAGGATAGAAGCTTTTGAAATGTGGTGTTATAGGAAAATGTTAAAGATTAGGTGGGTGGACAAAATAAGTAATTTAGAGGTTCTTAGGCGAGTGGATGAAAAAAGAAGTATATGGAAGCATCTTACCAAAAGAAGGGATAGGCTAGTGGAGCATATCCTAAGACATCCAGGTATTGGGCTATCAATAATAGAGGGTAATATTGAGGGAGTAAATTGTAGAGGGAGGCAAAGATTAGAATATATAAAGCAAATTACAAAAGATGTAGGGTGTTACAGGTATGTAGATATGAAACGACTTGCGCAAGATAGATCAGGTTGGAGAACTGCATCAAACCAGTCGAGAGACTGACAAAAAAAAATTCAATTAGTGAAGATTACAGAAAATATGTTAAATATTTTACGGGAAAATAATACTGACTTCCACGCTACCAGATTTCTGAAGAAAAACTATTCCGCGTAGTCATTCGTAGGTTTCATTAGTCGATGGATCACAGCCTGATAATTTCAGAACTGAAGGAGAGAGCAGTGGCGTAAGAAAAATTTTTGTTCGGGTGGTTGTTGGTTTTGACATAGTGTACTAATATACCTCTACTTCCTCAAAGTGCTTAAAAAATTAAGAGCTTTTGTTTTTACAAAGGAAATTTCAACTTAAAATTTCCATACAGTATTTTCCCCTAGTGTAGGGCCAATTTTAGACCACGTGAGGTCACTTCAGACGTATCTGGCAGCTCTTTTTGCATTCTCAGCATTCGCTCACGGTAGGATTTTCTCCTTTCTATTGTCCACCCGGTGTTTTTTGCTCTTCTTTGAAGCCCTTAAAATCCCTAATTAGTTGTCTGAGTTTGGTTCACTTAATTAAGTTTCTCTGTTTATTCCAGTTTTCTCAATATCCTTTCTGACTTCTTTAAACCATTCATCCGACACCTTAAGTATATTGTTTAGAGTCTTAAAAATTTGTTTTACAAACCAATTGTTATCTATTCTATACAGGTGTCCGAAAAATTGTATTGTTCTTTTTTTAATCGGTTCCAATATTCGTTCATTTATAACAGATTTTGTTACACAACTTTAGCTGAAACTACAATAACATTTTTTCCTAATATAATTTTTTTTAAATCCTGAAGCTCTCCATACACTTTTTAAACGAACACGTTAGACGTTTTATAAAAAAGTCTCATCATAAAAATAATGGTTAAAATTGAGGTTAATTTATAATTCAAACAAATAGAAATATTATGTAAAAACAAGCAACATTAAGTTAGGTTTCTACTTTTTGGTCTTAAATTTCATCTGGTTGTATTTGTACCAGGTCAGGATTAATACATTTAGCAGCAGCTGTTATTTTAAAATTTAAATAAACATCATGAAAAATGTGTACTACAAGTTCAAGCAGTTCAAGAAACCTTTTGTCTTTTCTTCTGAAATTTAACCTCAGATTCATATTTAGGACTTATACTTACACTATGAAGAGTCTTCTTTCCTCTTCGAAGAAAGTTTATTTGATTGAACGGATCACCCTGAAGGCTCTTTCGATAATAGTGCATAATAATACGCACCTTCTTGTCCTTTATGATATCTTAACCATTGTACGAGGCGTGTTCAGAAAATAAGTACCGTTTTTTAAAAAAAACAAGTAAAACAATTTTTTTCAACACAATTTTATTTCTACATGAAAGCCCAAACCTTAAACTATTTTTCGACATAGTTTCCACCGATGTTCAAAAACTTGTCGTAGCGGGTGATCAATTTATCATCTATGCCCTCTTCGTAGAAGGTTCCCGCCACTGACGTGCACAAAACCAAGAGACTCGGAAGTGCTTTGACTTTTCTCACTCGGTACGGTGATGATGGTGAGGATTTTTTAAACAAAATTGTGACAGGTGATGAAACTTGGGTCCGTCATGTCTCACCGGAATCTAAACAGCAGTCAATGAAGTGGCGACACACGCAATCCCCGAAGAAAAAAAATTCAAGACGACAATGTCTGCACAAAAAATCATGTGCACTGTCTTTTGGGATCGGAAAGGTGTTTTGCTGATTGACTTTCTTCCAAGAGGTGAAACCATTAATGCGGCAAGGTATTGCAAAACCTTAAGAAAACTAAGGCGGGCAATTCAAAACAAACGGAGAGGAATGCTCAGTAACGGAATTGTGTTGCTCCATGACAATGCTCGGCCCCATACCGCTGGTGACACTCAAACATTGGTTCGACAATTTCGTTGGGAGCAGTTCGATCACCTGCCCTACAACCCGGACTTGACAACGTTTGACTACCATTGGTTCCTGCTCATGTAGCGCGAGCTAAGCGGCCAACGCTTTGAAACCGACAATGAAGTGAAAACTGCCGTGGAGTCGTGGCTACATTCGTTGGCGGGAACCTTCTATGAAGAGGGTAAAGACAAATTGATCACCCGCTACGACAAGTGTTTGAACATCGGTGGAAACTATGTCGAAAAATAGTTTAAGGTTTGGGCTTTCATGTAGAAATAAAATTGTGTTGAAAAAATTTGTTTTACTTGTTTTTTTGAAAAACGGTACTTATTTTCTGAACACGCCTCGTACATCATGTCTTCTAAAAGGGTCTTCTTTAATTGCTTTACTTTCCTAACTTCCAGAACGGTTTTTAACAGGACTGCAAAATCGAACATTAGATTTCTTGTCATATCGACCCTTCAAATTGATTGTGTTTCCATTTGATCTCACCATTTGTTATTCGACAATTGATGTATTGGATAGCTCAACTTACGATCTTTTTGTACAGATGAATAAGACTAGAGAACTAAAGCTAAACTAAATGAACTACTGTTTGTATAGCCTAACGTTCTCAACTCAACTTAATACCGTTTGTACAAAATAAAAAACGCTTAGAAACTAAATCTAAGGGTATCAAGTTTTACAATTGAGACTTTTATACCGTTACGCGAAAAGAACTTTTTTGTAAAGCCATTTAGATCAGTCACATAATTTCCTTCAGGATATAGCTACACTTAACCCCTTGGTACCAATTAAAAGAGAAAATTTTTCTGACTGGGTAGTGCACTTAACTCAAAACCGACAATTTTTGACTTAAGATCTTTATACCTATCACTACATATTTTTTTATGTTAGGTTTCTATTAATTGGTTTAACTTTTTGTGTAGTTCTTTGTTATTGCATTCATAATGTTTAGTTTCTTTTAATTATTTTATTTAATATGAACACGCCCAATATTATAGTACTTAAATTATACTACAATTGAGCTATGTAAATTATACTGTAATTAAGAATTACTTTAGTTAAGAAAATTAATTTACTTCATAAAACGTATATTATTTTAAGTGACTTACAATATTATTACGTTTTAATGTAACGTGTTAAAAATTGTTACCTACTGAAGACCAATTAAAATTAAACTGTTAAAATTTAAGTAACTTATTATCTTAAATAGGTATAAGTTGTTTTTGGGCTATTAAGGGCTTCTATCGTCAACTGGAAGGAGACCCCTTAATTCCTTTTACAAAAGGCTTAAGGGAATCGGCCGGGGTAGAAGGCTAGTGTCGTATCCATACATTCACGTCGTGTGGCCTGTTAGTAACCTTGCGACCGGTCATCAGCACGATGACCGTCTCATGGTGAACGGATCTGGAAGGGCTGCCCATTCCATCCAGGCAGACGGTGGCTTGGGGCATTAAGTCTGCCAACTAAAAAGCTGAAAGCAACAGTAGATTACACCTTTTTCTGTCTGACTAGAAATATCGTGAGGAAACTCCTTCATGTATGATTCTGGTTAAGCTTACTTAGTATATGCAGGTCAAGAGATTCGAGAACTTCTAGAACCTCGAGAACTTCAAAATATGAAAAATTATGATTGCGTCCTCACATGTAAAACATTCCGGAGATAAACTAGTGTAGCAGTCAGTATTCTGCTACATCTGTTTATGGATAATTATTAAAGAAGCATATAAATTTTTCAAAAATTAGTTAAAAATTTTAATACTGTAATTTCAAGTTAAAATACATTCATGTGAAATTTTTTTTAATTAGGATAAATACTGTTTAAACATTATGGTCTCAACCTACTCTCAGCCACAGCTGTTTTAAATTTCTTTAACTTAATATTTTTTTTACAACAATTGAAGATTTTAATTGAAAAATTATTTAATAAATTGTTTTATCCTAATTAAAAATAATTTCACATGAATGAATTTTAACTTGAAATTACAGTATTAAAATTTTTAACTAATTTTTGAAAATTTAATATTCTTCTTTAATAACTATCCATAAACAGATGTAGCAGAATACTGACTGCTACACTAGTCTTCCATTCTGGTCTCCGGGCGAGGACTATCAGAGGGGACTTCATCAAAAAAATAAAAGTTTCTGAAATCCTTTGAGTTGGAACATGGAATGTTAGGAGCTTAAAACAAACTGGTAGGTTAGAGAATTTAAAAAAGGAAATGGATAGGTTGAAGTTAGATATTGTAGGCATTAGTGAGGTACGTTGGGACGATGGTCAAGACTTTTGGTCAGGGAATTATAGGGTTATTAATACTGAAGCCATCGGAGGGCAGGGTGAAGTAGTTATAGTAATGAATAAAAAAAATGGACAAATACAAAAATGGACCGACTACAAGCAGTGTAGTGATAGGATTATCATGGTTAGAGTAGATACGAAACCAAAGCCCACCACTATAGTGCAGGTCTACATGCCTACGTCTTAACATAGAAAGGAAGAAATAGAACAAGTATATGAGAAATTAGATGAAGTAATAAAATACCCCTGGGTGATGAAAATTTGATAGTTAGGGAGACTGGAATGCAGTAGTTGGAGAAGGAAAAGAAGGAAAGATAATCGGAGAATATGGTCTAGGGAAGAGAAATGACAGAGGGAGTCGGCTGGTATATTTTATTTCTGTTCCAAATATAATTTAGTGATAGGCAATACACTATTTAAGAATCACAAAAGAAGGTTATACACTTGGATGCTGCCAGGTGACCAGGGAAGACACCAAATAGATTATATAATGGTTAAACAAATATTCAAAAACCAGATTATGAACTCTGTAAAGCCTATCCAGGTGCAGACATAGGAAGTAATTATAACTTAGTAGTAATGGATAGCAGGCTTAAACTTTAAAAACTGAAGAAGATACAGGGAAATGCTAGGTGGGATGTAGACAAACTAAGAGAAAAGACAACCAAATAGGTTTCTAGGAGAGTATTCACAAAGGGATAGAAGAAAGAGGTAATGACAAAAGAAATGTCGAGGAGGAGTGGATAAACTTCAAGGAGGTGGTAGTGAAAGCAGCGGAAGAATGGTTAGGACATACTAAAAGAAGAGGTAGGAAACCTTGGATTACTAATGATATTTTAGAACTGATGGATGAGCGAAGGAAATATAAAAACGCAAAGGACGAAAGAGGCAAAAGGCAATATTGCTACTTGAGAAATACCATAAACAAAAGGTGTTAAGAAAGCGAAGGAAAATTGGAAAATTAGGGCATGATGCGATAGAACAAGAAACTGACGTTGAAGAAGATCAAAGAGGGGACCCTATACTACGGTAAGAATTCGATCGGGCACTTAAGGATATGAATATGAATAAGACGGCAGGAATAGATAACATACCATCGGAATTATTATTAAGTTGTGGCGAAGTTGCTCAAAACAAATTGTACAAACTTGTGTGCAGAATTTATGAGAGTGAAGTACCATTGGACTTTAAAAAAAAATATGATTCCTATACCAAAAAAGTCAGGAGCGGAGAAGTTTGAACATTACAGAACCCCAGCCTAACATGCCATGCATCCAAGATACTGACAAGAATTATATACAGGAGAATAGAACACCGAATAGAAGAAGTGTTGGACGATGACCAATTTGGATTTAGAAGGAGAATGGGAACTCGAGATGCAATATTGGCTCTGAGATTGATTATTGAGAAAAGGATAAAGAAAAATAGAACTACTTATATGGCGCTTGTGGATGTAGAGAAAGCATTTGACGGTCTGGACTGGAGTAAAATGTTTGAAACTTTGAAAAGGCTAGGAATTAATACAAGGAAAGGAAAGTTATTAACGGTCCGTATAAGAATCAAACGGCTGTTTTGAGAATTGAGGGGTACGAAAAAGAGGCTGCTGTGAGAAAAGGTGTACAAGGTTGTTCTTTGTCACCACTACTTTTTAACTTGTGTATAGAAGAGGCTATAAATGAAGTGAAGGAGACATTTGACGCAAGAAAAAAAACTCAAGCAGAAACAATAAAAATGCTGAGATTCGCCAATGATATAGTAGTATTAGCCGAGACAAAGAAAGAACTGGAGGATATCTTAAATGGAATGGATGAGATCATGAGAAAGGATTGCTTCATGAAAATTAATAAGAACAAATTGAAAGTGTCGTGCAGCAGTAAGAGTGGTTTAGAAGAGATGGGTAATGTAAAAGTAGGCAACGAAAACATACAGGAAGTTAGGGAATTCTGCTATCTAGAGAGTAAAATAACAAAGGATGGTAGAAGAACCACACGTGATATCAAAAGTAGAATTGCTCAAGCTAGAAAAGCCTTTGGAATAAAAAAAAAACAGCTTACTGACCACAAACATTGATTTACTGATCAGGAAAAATTTCTTACAACATTATATTTGAAGTGTAGCATTATACGGGAGTGAAACGTGGGTGATAGGGGCTGTAGAAAAGAAGAGGATAGAAGCTTTAGAAATGTGGTGTTACAGGAAAATGTTAAAGATTTGGTGGGTGGACAAAATAAGTAATTTAGAGGTTCTTAGGCGAGTGGATGAAAAAAGAAGTATATGGAAGCATCTTACCAGAAGAAGGGATAGGCTGGTGGGCATATCTTAAGATATCCAGGTATTGGGCTATCAATAATGGAGGGTAATATTGAGGGAGTAAATTGTAGGGGGAGGCAAAGATTAGAATATGTAAAGCAAATTACAAAAGATGTAGTGTGTTACAGGTATGTAGATATGAAACGACTTGCGCAAAATAGAACAACTTGGAGAACTGCATCAAACCAGTCGAGAGACTGATGACAAAAAAAGTTGTTTTATGTTAATTGTATAAAACCATTAGATCTGTCCGTGTAAATTTGTATTTTCTTGGTCTGATAACCCACAGAAAAAATTATGGTTTCATTTCTTAAAATAATTTAAATAAACCAAGTCATTTAATCTGAGAAAAATAATTTAGCGGCAGTTGGAATTAATGCCGCTAAAGATGAGTGCGTACTGTTCAAAATTATGCTGTTTAATAACACATCATAGTTAAAAATCAGCACACATTCAAATAGCATGAATTTAGAAGATCTTTTTCTAAAATGAGCTCTGTAAGCATTGCTACGTTAAAGTGGTTTGATCACTATTGAACAGTTATGGAATTGTTAAGGGTTGAGCAGGTAGCAGGTAGAGTAGAAGAAGACAGAGAACACTGTGAAGAGTGACAGAGAGAGAACACTGTCGGAAAAAGTGACCACCTTTATCTAAAGGAGGACAAAGGAGATCCTCATTAAAATTAAGTCAAACATGTCAATACACACAGCGGGGGTTTTTGGCCCTTTCGGCCCCTGGCCCAATATGACTGCTCCCTTAAAATATAATGGCCTATTCCTACTAGCAGGCTCCCGCTTGTAAGCGACTAACGACCAGCGTTCACTGTGCGCTTACCCTAGACTCCTTACACAGACACCGGCATGCCGGGCCGGCAAGCCGGCTGTGTAGTCGAGCATTGGCGTCAATGTTACTTTACACACTGAACTGGCCCGGTTTCTAGCCGGTTTGCAGCCGGGACTGTCGACTATACTACCCGATTGTCGGCTGCCAGTATGGTTGACAACGGTACGGTTAGCAAACCGGCCCGGCATGCCGGTGTGTGTGTAAGGAGTCTAAGAATAGACTACTATGAATATTGGTTGTTAAAGAAAATGTTATTAAGCCCGTACTAAATTATATAATTTCTTAACCCATTTATTAATATGAAACTTTAACACAACGGGTTAACGAAAGAAAAATGAATATTAGTAATTTGCACTATTATATTTTACTTAAAAGTGAATACTGTCTATTTACTTATTAATCTATTTAAGAAATTGGAGAAAGGATGTTGAAATAGCAAGGACGTGTCACTGATCTAGCGTTTTAACGTTGTAAAGGAAATTGCTGACAGGAGTTTCTAGGTTTCTAATCAAAGGGTTTCTTAATAAAGTTAAGTTTGTATTTAGAATGTTTAACTCCATTTTACGTGAACAAATTGTAACTAAAAATTAACTAATATACAAATACATTAATTACAAAATTAATACCTAAATCAATTTATCAATTAATAACCTAAAAGTTTTAAAGTTCCGAAGTTGATTTGGAAAGTAATAATCTATCTAACAGCAGAGCTATAAATTCATGTATTGTTAGTGCTATTTTATATGACGCCTGGAAGCAATGGTATTGGGAGGGCAAAGTAGAGCATAAAAAATGTAATAAATGAGGCAATTTAAAAAAAAATCGTAGAAACCGTTTTTAAGAAAATCGCAAAAAAGTTAGAAATGACGCTAATAAACTACTACTTCCGGTTGACCGATTTCGATGAAAATTTTCGTGTCGGGTCCTCTCGTGGTACCTAACTTAAGTTTTGTGTTTCAACTTTGTGCGATGTTTCGTTCTTGAGATATTTTGTACACACACACGCGCGCGCGCACGCGCGCACACACACACTAATCGCTAAAACATGATTTTTGGGTTCAAGGGGTTTGAAATCGTGTATATCCGGTGAAAACTCAATTTCGAAAAGTCGCCATGAACAAAATACTTTCCTTCCTATATATTCATATAGGCAAGAGAAAGTAAAAATTGATAACTAATTTGAGAAATATAAACTCAGAATTTCTTCTCTGTAATATAAAATTGGATTTCCCATTTGTTGATGAAATTAAATAAATTCTTTTATTAAATCTCTGACATCTCAAAAAGTAACAAACAATACTGAACAAAATTTATAAACCAATTTTAAATTGTATTTGCGGGTACCGTGTTAAATCAATGACGTAGTCATGTCCAAATTGAAAGTCTGTGAGAGATTTCAAATCAAACAGTTTGAGGGGAGGTTTGCAATTTGAACTACTACATTGAAAACAGTTGCTGACTCCTTACTACAAAATCAATGTACTATGTTGTTCGCTGCCTGCAACTTCGTACCGGAATATTGTCCATTACCCAACACAATTTATTTCGAGTACGCGGAAATAATTTTATATTAAATAGCGTAATTGTTTCTTTTTCAAATTTTCGTTTTCATCAATTTTTCTATAGTAGGGCTATTATATAGTGAGGAAGTATTGGAAATAGTTGTAAAATCTTCGATACAAAGATATCATGACCGCCTGAAGCCAAAAAATGTGGAAGAATAACTTCACGCATACGTGTTTGTTTGTACATCTGATATCGTTTAGTTTTTTTTAATTGGAAACTAAGGAGTTCATTTTTTGGGGTTTAAAGTAAATGAGTAACTATATTGTATTCACTGTAAGAGCTATCCTGTCAAGGTAGTCATACCGTAGAACATATAAGATGTTTCATAGTTAATATCGACATCACAATAAGTTACGAGTTCATTAACCCACGTTTCATCTAGGTAATAAATTGTTCGTCCTATTTTCCTAAACTACCTTCATTTTTCTGAAATATTACTTTCTCCAAAATCCACATGTCATCCCTTTCTGTAATTATATTTTTGGACCTATTTTTTAAAAAGCCGAAACCAATTGATTTAAAAATGTTATAAAATGATGTTGTTTTAAAGGTAGGTAAATCGGTATCCTCATTTGTAACTGTCTACATTTCATTTAAGGTCGGAACTTTATTATGTCGAAAACCTGTGGACTTTTAAGTCTAATTGCCGTTTTCACAAATTCATCTCACTGCTCCATAACGGGTTTGATTCTTTTCGTTTCTTGTTTGATGCTACCATTTTACCGATGCTGTGAACACTGAATGTAGACACACCACTTAACTCCAATGTCATTGTTCAATATCTTTAATGGGTAAAGAGGAATTTTTTATATCAGGGAATTAAATAGGCTTACATTTAAAATAATTTTTTTCTCTACTTTTGTGTTTCACAACAGAGAAGTTGACGGCACTGATTTCAAAGTTAATATGGGGAAAAAATACTTAAATTAAATTTTCAAAACACCATACACGTAACAAAACAAAATTAAATTACACTGTACACAACACAATATAAATAGGATATTCTATAAATAAAATAATAATTGTGTGCTTACACTTCAAAGACTGAACGTAAACTGAATAGTAAATGAATTAAAAATAGGATTATGAGTTTCAAAATGGCTCTTTGTAGGCCTACAAGGCGTATAATAGCTTGTAATGATTTACAATCTTCATAAATTCTCTTATACAAGATGATATAGATAAGCTATTGAATGGTAGTTAAAACATGAACAGTTTGTTGAGAGTCACCCGCTTGTTGTCATGCATCACGCTTAGACACATTTTGCAGTTATTATTTATAGTCACTTTAGTCACGAGTTTGCTCTTGTTTGCAACGTCGGGTAAAGGGGGAAATCATCAGTGCGCATGCGCGACTACTTTAATTTCAGTACGCCAAACATAACAACTTATACTATACCAGAGCATATACAGTATATCGCGGAACCTTTTGTAGGTTAACTGTACGAATATAGGCCCTAACTGTTTGTCACCGTAAACACAAATGTCGGTTTCTCGGAAACGTGGTGGAACTATTCACAGTGCTGAACGCAATGTAGTAAAGTTGCGAAGTTGAGGCTAAACAAAAATGCCTATCCGTGCTTCTGAAAAAAGCCGTGAGCGAGTGGCTAACTACTGTGATGTTTCTCTTTCCACAATTAGAAAAATAAAGAAGGAAATTAAGGACGTGAAGAAGCTATTCTTTTACAGTTTTGTTGACACCTGGTAAAAATAGAAAACGGTTAGATAGATACAGTATTCAGATGAAATAAAGTCCCCTAGCCGTGGGAGTGAGAGAATGCATAACGTTATCCCTCGTACAAGCCATATGCGCCATTCCAATAATATTGTATAAATTTACTCATTTTTGTGAGCAAGCGTTTATGCACCCTGTAAACTAACAAGCAAGATAACGACTGTACTATGTTATCAGATTTGGATTAAACGGTAAAGACCTTTGGGCACATGCGTAGTTATGCCACATATCTCCCTCTCACTTGCTCGGTTATGTGACATTAATATTCATCTGATATCTGTACTAGAGAGACTGATAATGAAAACGCCGATGACAGCAATAGTAAAGAAGGCGGTTCATTTGTAATTAGAGTAAATCAAACATTTCTAGTCATGTAATTAAGCTATAGGCAATATTACAGGTCATATTTATTTCTTATAAGGTTTATAAAGAAAAAATTTTCTCGGAATAAACCATAGCTTACAAAATGTATCTAAAAACTGCACAGTAGTGAAATGTACGAGTAGTGTCTCACTGTTGAGGTTGGCAGCGCTACAAATATTTCACTTCCCTTCCTCACAGCCCATACATACGCAAAAGCCAATCTCGTGACTTCAGTATCTACCATTACAAACGCATTCGTAGGATAGCTCTTAGAATGAACAGAGTGTAGTGACTATAGTGTACACTAACAAAAATGTCCGCTGTGAATACCAGTTGCCCCTAAACCAATTTAAGAAATTTTTTAATTTACATCACACGTCCATTTATGTTTCATTTGTAAATTATAAATTCAAAAGGCTATACTTAGCACAATACTGTTGTAAAAATTCTTGGTTCAGTCGGAAAATAATTCCTCTCCCTACTTCATCACGATACTGTGAAAACATTTAAAATCTTTTAAAGTGATGCGATAATTTTCCACGACCGTATTTAAATTAATGACAATAAATGAACTTAACCAGTAACTAGATTATCTCGCACTTAATTTAACTACATCTAACTTACACCCTATTAGTTGATGTCTACAGTGAACGCTTAGATTTTTCCAAAACGTAAACTGTTACGTTGTACACAATTCAGTCACTGAATGACAAATCGAGACTAACTCTAGACCAAACCGGTTACGTTTATATACCTAAGCTATGGAAATTAAGAGATAAACAAAGATTTTCAATATAATAATAAAAATATCAAGTTTTTCTGTCGGGTTCTAGATGAATCTTAATAAAACCTAAACAAATTATAGTAAAAATACAATACGGCACCAATACAAAAGAGCTAATTATCTAAATAGATACACCGAATCTTTTCAGGTAGCAGTAACAACAATAGGCCTATGCTAACCATTTATACACTATATTTCTAACCATTTTTTGAAAATATTAACCCGATTTATTGACTATTATTATTTACATTAATACTTCCCAAAACTCAGTCTTGCTAGAAAATTCTGGAACAACACTTTCTTCTTAGTTATTTTCACAAAATTATACTAAATTATTTTCAAAAATTTAAACGAATTATTGTGCTTAAACAGTAGGCATTGTAAACAGCAACTTGTTTAAAATGTTATTAATTCAACTATATTGAAGCGGGAACTTCGATTAGAAAATGTTATTAATTCAGTCTTATTGAAAGCGGAAACTTAGATTTGGACATGCGTGCGTATATGAGCGTGTGTTTATGTGAAGGAGAGAGAATGACAGAGAGAGTAGTTTATCAGTTTGTTAGTACATTGGGTAGATTTTCAGCTAAGCAAATTCCGTTAATTGTGTTAGAGACTACTTCGAGCTGTGTATACATACGCACTGAGGTTAAAGTTAAGTAACACTTTAAGATTCAATGACATCTAGTGCGTTTTGGAAAGACAAGTGTTACACATATGTAGAACTCTTGTAGACTTTAGTTGTTTAAACGTATTAGACCTAATGAGACTTCCATTCTCTTGACAAGAAAATTAAAATTTTTCATTAAATTCTATGCTCATTAATATTTGAAGTTAAATTTGATGAAGATATGTGATTAACTTGTAATTGCATTTTAATTTATTGAGGGGTGTATTAAATAAACTGGTTTCATGGTTTCACCGATTATACTCCACAGATTACGTTTTCAGTGTATCAAAAACGTAGTGAAATTCTCAAAACGAATCCACATAATCGTACGTCCCGAAGAAAACTGTCGCAAGTCAAAACATGTCAAATTTTCAGGAGAGCAAAAAAATATTTCACTCTTTCTTATCTGAGAATTATTATAGCAATATAGAATTTAATGTGTTTTCCTTTCTGTACTTTCAAACGTATGGACTATTTATATTCTAAATGCTAAATGTCGTTATTAATTTATTTACTCATTTGCATTATATTAATTTTGCAATATGTACAATTTCTTAGCTGAATGAACAGAAATTACTTTCCTGAATAAGGCAAACCCTGTGCTCAGGAAAGGAGCTTTATACTTTTTTACAATGACCCACAATGATTTAACAAATAATTTTGAAATAACAATACGAAATAAATCAAAATTACTTGATGGTATTTTAGAAGAAAAGGGTAGTAAGACAAATGCATCCCTTTTAAAAATATAATAAGCTACTCATTAATAACTATTAATATATTTTCCAAAGAATAGTGATGCAACTCAAAACAATAACCTGTTCCCCGTCAGTCATATCTCAAACAACCACAACATTCCGAATGAAACAGTCTAAATAATACTATTTTCTACACAATTTCCAGATAAAAGCGAGTCAACTTGAAATAATACACTTCTCGCCGACAATGAGCTAATTTTTCAAAACAAGGAGTTTGGAAAAAATATATAATATAAGTACCCTCACGTGAATTAATAAACCACTTTCATACCCTTTTCATGAAAGATACTGTTCTATATTTACTTCATTATTACGCAATGAAACGATTTTTCATCTTTTTGACTTATGACAGTTTTCATCGGAACGTACGATATATAAAATATTTGATCCCTTTTGATAAAGCTAAACACATTTTTATTTTCAGTGCCGGCTATTCGATAATCTTAGATGGACCATAAATATCTCGTACTTAAAATTCTAATACACATACATGGGTGTAATGGATGAGAACAAACTTAACAAAATCCAATAGATGCAATTAAGAGAATGGTAGGGATCTTAAAGAAGCAGAAGGTGTAGCGGTTTCTGTATTAATTTAAAATAATTCCGCTAAAATAATACTTATTAATTATTAAATTATACTGTTACTTGAAATAAAACACAAAATTCCATCTTTACTGTACGATGGCTGGTCCAAGACAAATTATTTTCAATTGTTGCAAGTATAACTCCGGAACTACATGTTTTTAGAACAAAATAAAATAAAATGAAATATTAATTAAATTTTGAAAAACAATTTTTTGTCTTACTACTTTAGTTAATGAAATTTAAAAAAACTAAATATTGTGGTTTATTTTTTATACTATTTAAATTCAAATTTAGAAAAAGCAATAAGTTTTATATAAATTAAATATTTGCCTTCAGTAACAAAATGTAGGAATCAGCTGTTCTAAATGCTGTTTTTGGATACTTTAATACGGATTTGAATGCAATGCAATGGTGAACATCCATAGAAAAACGGACCTCTATCTTCACTAAGCAAAATTTTCAGAAAAGCAAACATAAAACCGAAATTATTTCAAAAATGACATTCCCAAATGCATATTAAGGTCGCAATCGTAAAAAACTATTTTTTTCTACGTGAACACAGCCTCCCCAAGAATTTCAGCAGATATGACGCCTCCCCTTTCTTGTATAGCACAAAAATGTAGTAAGTGAAATGATTTTTAAAAAAATCGTTGGAGCTGTTTTAGAGAAAATTACAAAAAGTGAAAAATGTCGCGAATAAACTACTACTTTTGGTTGTGCGATTTTGATGAAAATGTTATTGCCAGGTCGTCTTATGGTGTGTAACTTAAGTTTCAAGTTTCAAATTCGTACGATGTTCCGTCTTGAGATATTTTGTTCACAAACAGCAGCGCGCGCGCACACACACACACACACGCACGCACGCACACAGACCAATCGCTAAAAACATGTTTTCTGGGTTCAGGGTGGGTTCAGGAGGTCTGAAAACGTGTAGATCCAGTAAAAACTCAATTTCAAAAAATCGACATGAAAATAATATTTCCTTCCTATATATTCATATAGGCAAGTAAAAATATGAATGAAAATGAGTTAAATGATTGTTATTTGTATTCAGCTATGGTGATATATAAGAATAAATATCGCCGAATTACTTTAAGAAAGATTTTACTTCAGAAAAATTGAAAATGTCTCAATACACTTTAATTTAACTTTTGAACAAATATTCATTCAGTTATGAAGATAATAAAAACGCACGGACTAAAATGATTAATTGACAATAAAGTAATAAAAGAAAACTAAATAAAAAATAAATAAACAATGATAAAAAGAAAATAGAGAAACAAAAACTTTTACAAGGCAATAAAAATTTTATTGTCGGATTCCCAGTCTATATTTACCCTTGATACAAGAGTATTTTCAATTTTCACTCTTGTTCATCGTACAACATCTTTACATGCTACCCAAGTCGGCATCCGTTATATTACGCCTAAACAAACAGAATCTATTCTGAAACTCTTTTATCTGTTCTTACAAATAGAGTTGATAAAATGAAAAAAAAATAATACAATCTCTAAAGGGAAAACGAAAGAAAGATTTAGTGGTGCAGATATATTAAAAAAGACCACTAGTAACTTCCTAATAGAATGAATGAAATAAAACCAAAAAAAAAAAAAATCGTCGAGTTTACTGGATTGAATCTTTCCAATCTTAAGAATGTGACACTAATCCTTCGTGAATAGTCACACTGAGGTTTCTTTAAAGAAAAAACCTGGTGTGAAACACTCACACGACTTTCTTTTTCCATTGAAATTTCTTTTTTAATTAAAAATACGAGCTCTGACTATTAAATAACGAGACTGACGTTGTAAAAAATTTTATTTTAATTTTATACATAATTACTTATTGTCACCTTCAATATACACTTCTTCTCTATCCCTACAACGCTTTATGCGAATTTTACATTGTTGGAAGTCATCTTCTGTCAGCTCCTTCAGGACACGTGCCGCTTTCTCTTTTACACCTGCCACAGACTCAAATCTTGTCCCTTTTAATACAGATTTCACCTTATAGGAACAGGTAGAAGTCACATAGTGCAAGATCTTGTGAATAAGGTGGCTGTTTTAACTCTGAGATGCTGTACTTGGCTAGGAACCTCTTGACAGATAACACGGAATAAGCTGCCGTATTGTCTTGGTGGAGAATTCATGATTTGTCCTTCCACATTTCGGGGCGTTTTTTCCTTACTCTTTGACGTAGTACTTTAAGATAGTACTTTAAGGTAGTAATATTGATTAATTGTTTGACCTTCAGGAACCCAGTGAAGGTACACAATCCCATGGATATAAAAAAAACAATCATCATTGCTTTAAATTTTGGCTTGGTCATTCGAGCTTTTTTGGCTCTCGGTGAAGTTCGGCTCTTCCAGTGCATGGATAGGCGCTTCGTTCCCGGATCATAAGTAAAACACCACATCATAATTTCATCACTTGTTATTATCGTTTCCAAAAAAATTAGGTCATTTTCAATCGCATACAAAGTGTCAGTAGAAACATTTTTGCGAGCTTCATTTCAAACATTTTTGAGCGGCACGTGTCCTGAAGGAGCTGACAGAAGATGACTTCCAGCACTGTTTCAAACAATGGAAAATTCACATGGAGCGTTGTAGGGATAAAGAAGGAGTGTATAAAATTTCTGAATTTTGAATAAAATTCATTCAACAAATAATTTTTGTCTTTAATTTTTAATACAGTACTGTACATTGAGCTTCAGAATTTCCGTATACGAGTAAAGATATTTAAATGGCGGTGAAATTTTACGTTTACTTTAATTAATTTTACTTTAAGGAGAAAAAAGTTTACTTTACCAGTGGTACATTCTCCATTTATAACTTCGGGTGTTGTCCATTATTCAGACCAAGAGATTTCTACTACATTTTTGCTTTAGATATTGTACAATTGGGAAGTTCCTTGTAGCTGGATCATGGGCTAATTGGTTTGGATGATCATCTAGTCGTTCGTGAAATTTACTATACAAGGACGCGGTTAGCTTCTTTACTGTCCGAATTTTAAAATAGTCAGGGAGAGTTTTACTGCTTACATAAAAAGGAGCGCCAGAAGCAAGTCTTAAGAATTTTGATTAAAAGGCCTGGCTTTAAGTTACCATCTGCCGCTACTCCAAAAAGCTGGACACCATAAGTCCAGATTGATCTTAAAAGGGTTTTGTATTTTTCAATTTTGGAACGGAGGTTCAATTTTGATCGAGGGTTAATTAAACAGAAGAGTAGCTTCTGGCAGCGGTTAAGTTCTAAACGTTTTGTACGCAGATGTTGCTTCCAAGTTAGTCGTCTGTCAAGCCACAAGCTAAGATATCGCACAAAGAAAATCGCACGAATGAACTACTACTTCCAATTGACTGAGTTTGATGAAAATGTTCGTGACGGGTTTCATCATTGTACCTAACTTAAGTTTCAAGTTTCAGATTCATTAAATTTTCGGTTCATGAGTTATTTAGATCACACACACACACGCACGCGCTCGCGCGCGCGCACACACACACAAAAACATGTTACACAAGGTAAAAACATGTTGTCTGACTTAAGGGTATCTGAGAACGTGATTCCCCGTGAAAACTCAATTTCGAAAATTCGACATGAAAGATAACTTTCCTACGATTTTATGTTCTATTTTTTAAGGCAAGAGAAAATAAAAATGACACGAATCCTTTGTGAGTAGTTACGTTGAAGATTTTAAAGACTATATAAATCTGAAAATTGTTACGAACATCTTCAAGAACTTACCTTAAGATTTATTAGGTGAAATTACAAACGAACTATGTTTACTTAAGTAATTTTAATAGAACTTTATTTCAGTTTGAAATAGAATATCTTAATTAAGTTCCATTCAGTATTTTAGCAAGAACACTAAATGAACAAATATTTACTTAGTTGTTCTAAAAAAATCTCAGTTTAAAAGTTCAAAGTTAAAACGTATATATTCATACTGTAATTTTATTTATTTATGTTAATTTTAGAGAACTTTATACTTAAAGCTTCCACGTACAATTAAGTTGATGTTTGTCTGATGTATCATTCACTTACACAGATTTGATGGTAACGATAGAAGTTTAAAACTACTTGTAGTATTCATGTTATCAAAAACTTAAATATTTACTTTCTTTTAGTAGCTACAATTTAAATTCTTAGATTTTTGTTATCTCTTCTTAGCATCATATAACCTTTGAACTAAAATGAAAATAAAGTTTTCCAATTTTTTCTGTCACCTAACACTGTCAGCCTAAGCTAATACAAGAAAATTAGTAGAATATTTGATATTGTAAAAAACGACAAAGGTTAGACACTGAAAGAGATTTTTGACAGGTGTGGTTTGTTATCTGCTGGGCGACTGATTAGTCTATTCATTGGTTGGTTATTCTAACAGAGAATATGACATAGACATTCCTAATTTGAAGTTCCATTAGACGGATGATTACTTATTGCATGATTTTCATGATTTTAAAGATGAGGGTTGAAATTTATGATAATTTTTTATTCAGAATGTAAACAAAAGAAAAATTCGCAAAAGTTTTTAATTAGTTTGCATCACTAAAAGAATTTTCTCGATAATTTTTTGTTTTTTACTTTCTCATGTCCTATATGAATATAAGTTATAGGATAGGAAAGTAAATTAATGTTTTCAATTCAATTTTCCAAAATCGAATTTTCACCGGAAATAAACGTTTGTTGCCTACCTGAACGCAAAACACATATTTTTAGCGATTTGTTTGTTTGTGTGTGTGTGTGTGTGTGTGTGTGCGTGCGCGCGCGCGCGCGCGTAAACAAAATATCTCAAGAACGGAATATCGTACTAAGTTAAAACTTAGAACTCAAATTAGGTACCGCTAGCAAACCTGACGCAAACATTTTTATCAAAATCGGTTCATTTTATATATGTTTTATTCTCTACAAGCTAGGATAAGCGGTATGCTTACTGAAATTCGTGGAGAATGGTAAAAAATGTTTTGTTTTTAAGATTCGGGTCTTAATAATATGGATTTTAGGGTAGAAGCGTATATTGAAAGTTGCAGGAAATTAAAAAAATCTACAACGTTGTTTCAAGCCTATTTTTCTACAACTCTTATTTCAGCGACAATTACTAATTTTCTCAATCGGTATTTTTCTCAACAAAATCGGTGAAATTTGGGTTTTTCTTTAAAAGATTACGGTCTTAGTTTGCATTTTACAACATAAGTGTGTGTAATAAAAGCTACTGGAAATAAATTAATCTACAACTTTTGTGTGAAGTATTTCTTCTACTGAACATATTTTAGCGTAAATTAGCGATCTTTCAAACTTTCAACTTCTACAGAGGTTGATTTTTATTTTGCCTCATTCACTGATGATTAAAATTAGATAATGTTTTTAATTCTTCATTGTTTACTAATGATTAATCGTAGGTTATATTTTTATTATTTATATTGGCAAGAGAAAATCATGTAAGTGTTTCACACTAGATTTTTTTACTTTGACATACTCCTTGGTTAGTTTTAAAATTTTGTTTTCGGATTCCCAAGTCACTTTGTAATGGCATCTACTAATAACATTAGTAAATCACCTTAGGAACTGGCTGTACAATAAAATTAACTATAAGAGGATTTTTTCAGTTACACTTTTACACCTAATCTGTTATTTAATTCTTCAGTCATTTAATTAACTATTTATGCGAGAAGAAACAAATCTTTTTCATAGCCCTAAAACTATAAAGGTCTAAAGGAGTTAGTCCAACATTCCGCCTATCTGTGACGGGTAATCTACTGCTCCAAAATTTTATAAGTAAAAAAATAATTGGTCCCGTATATTGCACTGAACATTTAGTCAAAAACAAAAAAAAGTCTTATGCAAAATGATAAAATGTAAAAACTTTTATCGTCCTGTCAGATTTAAAACTTTTTCCATTTCGTAGGTTGATGGATTCACGTAGTTGTAATTTTTTGCTGAAGGCATAGACTATCGATTTCTCTTGCAGCATATTTTATTTAAAATATTGTTTCATTATAATTTCCTCCGAATTTTACAAACAAATATCATGAATCATGTACTGAATTTAAAGTTAAATGTTTTATTTATAATTAAAATGAACTTAAAATAAATATGGATTATTTGTATTTTAATTATATTATTTAAAAATGCTTAAAACTGAGTTATGTAGTCTAGTAGATTACGAAAGTTTTATTCATATGTGATCCGATTTAAAACATCAGTTTTAAGTTTTTAGAAAGCATTTTTCAATTTAAGGAATTTTATTTATTAAAATTCGCAGAAAAATCTTTTCTTTAAATTCCGCTTTAATATTATTTTAAAACACTTATAGTCCGATTCACGAAGGAAAAAACCTGTGTTTAAACTTTACTACCCACCACTGTGGGTTTTGGTACCTTAACGGTGGTTTCAACGTGTTAAAACTTCCAAACCCTTACCGGGAATCGAACCTGGGACCTTTCGCTTTGTGGGGTAGCGCGGTAGTCGCTACGCCACGGAGGCGGTTTCAAAGTACATTATACCATCAAGTTTTGTTTAAAAGTTTTTATGGAAATGTTCGGTTATCCGGACATTGGCACTTCATGCATAACTTAACAACGTCCGGTAAACCGGATGTTATAACTACGTAAAATATATCCACGTCCCGTTTTCCGGACATTGATACTGAAAGGGTTAAAGAGGCCTTAAGACCTTAAACGACGAAAAATACAAATAAAGTAAAATAAAAATCTGGTATGAAACACTCACACAACTTTCTCTTGCCAATGCAAATAATTAACAATAAACCTAACATTAGTATTAAAACATTAGTGAAATACGCAAAATTAAAATCTACCTCAGTTTAGCTTAAAAATACGGAAAATCGCTCATTCACGCTAAACTAGGCACTGTACAAAATAATTCTTAAAATAAAAGTTTTAGATCTCTTAATTTCCTATAAATTTTATTTTATACACTTTTGTCGTAAAATGCATTCTAAGGCCGAAATCTTAAAAAAATAGATTTTTCACACGTTTTCGTGAGAAAATACAGAAAATTGCTAATTACCGCTAAACTAAGCGTTATACAAAAAAATGTTTGAAATAAAAGTTGTAGAATTTTAAATTCTCTACAACTTTTATTATATAACGTTTTGCACTAAAATGCATATTAAAGCCGCAATCTTAAAAAAAAAATGTTTTTACGTAAAAACAGCCTCACGCAGAATTTCAGCAAACATGGCGCCTACCCTATCTTGTAGAGAATAAAAAATTGAGTAAACCAGGCGATTTTTAAAAAAAATCGTAGGACCGGTTTTTGAGAAAATCACAAAAAATTGAAAAATTATACGAATAAACTACTACTTCCGGTTGACCGATTTTGATGAAAATGTTCGTGTCGGGTCCGGTAGTGGTATGTAACTTAAGTTTCAAGTTTCAAGTTCGTACGATGTTCCGTTCTTGAGATATTCTGTTGACACACAGGCACACACACACGCACACACACACACACACACACGCACACACACACACACACACACACACACACACACACACACACAGACACACACACAAGCCAATCGCTAAAAACATGTTTTTAGGGTTCAGGGGGTCTGAAAACGTATAGATCCGGTGAAAACTCGATTTCTAAAAATCGACATGAAAACAATACTTTCCTTCCTATATATTCATATAGGCAAGAGAAAGTAAAAAACAAATAAATAAACAAAATAAAATAAAAATTAACGTAAATACAAATAATACTGTTGCAGTATCACGTAAAATATATAATATATCCATTGATAGATAAATCCGTTATCTATCTTAGAATTATAATAAAATATAATTTATTTTATTTAAGTCGTTTTTATAAAAGCACAATACAAACACTTTAATCAAACTCATTGTCTTCAATTCAAATCTAGGTTGTGATGTATCTTGAACGTGACTCTGAATAAAATGTAACATTTTCTTGTAAGATATTATACTTACAGATTTTTCTTCCCACCATTCCACCATAAAACATTATTTGTTTTATCTTAGATTTATTTAATAAAACATAATACTTTTTTCAAAATCTATAAAAATTAATATTGGAATATGAATTATTTAAGATTTTAAACCCAGATGGGTTCTAAAATTTAATTTTAATGTTGGTTTTTTTTGTTAACATTATTAAAGGGTGCTTAACGTGATTATTATCTTCAATAACCCAAACTCCAGATTAGCTTGTATTATTTTCCACTATTCATATTGTTTTTTTAACAGTTAAGAATTGAAAGATATAGTTGCAAATGTATTGTCGTCTCGATAACTCAGATGTGAAGAAATCTAATTGCATTAAATATAGAAAACAATAGTAATTTCTATGTTATTCAGGAATTTCTAACCTTTCCAACAGCAAAAGACTTTTTGTAGTCGGTTGGGTAGTTTTTGATAATACATGTGTTGTATTTAGGTCATCAGCCGAAAGGCTGGTTTGAACCTGTAGAGGTTTTACTAAGTAAAAAGAGAAGTGAGGTGGTTTACCAGTGCCTTCCTCACTAAATGGAAAAGTAAGTTACGCTTATCAGCATGCCGGACCCTCTGAAAAGCACATATTTTCCACTCTGCAAATGACACCTTCACTTCATTCACCACAGGGTCTGGCTGTATAATGAAATTTATTACTTTCAGAGGAAATAACTCTGATTAGTGTTTTTTACACGTCTACCTCTACTGTTCTTAAATGATTCAGTCATTTAATTGGCTGTCTATGTGATAAGAAACAGAACTATTTATTTTAGTCCTGCAACGAACAGATTTAGTGTAAATAATTTAAAACTCCACCTGTCTGTTATGGGTAGATTACAATGTACAAACGAAAAAGGATAACTGTTACTTCTTTACAATATTACTTGACTTTACAAAAGTGCTCTGTCATTGGTGCCAATTTTTAAAACTGTAATCTATCATTTTGTTTGGTCCGTCTGTCCGTCACATCCAGATGACATAAACTACAAGAGTTAGTAACAAACGGTTTTCGGTTTCGTAATTCACACAAAAAGTAAGTGGATCTAATTTGAGTTTGAATTTCCGGTTTTGGCCAAAAGTGGTTCAAAACCAGAAGTCAAAAAATCGAAGTCAGAAACTACAAAAGTTAACAACAAACGGTTTTCGGATTCGAAATCCACTCAAAAATTTAGTTGGCCTGGATTAAGTTTGAAGTTCCGGTTTCAACCGAAAGTGGCCTAAACCGGAAGTCAAGAAATCAAAGTTGAAATTTGGAAACAAAAACTGTCATTCGATTCCTCTTAAAAGTAGATACAGAAATCATTGAGTTTGAAGCACCAGTTTGGACTGGACGTGGACCAAAACCGGAATTCAAGAAATTAAAGTCGAAATTTGTAAACAAAAAGTGTCATTCGATTCCTCTTATAGAGTAGATATAGAAATTACTAATGGTTTTTTGGTTTAAGGGTACCCGGAACGGAGAAAATTGAAAATGTTCACATATCCGGTTATTTGCACATTATTAAAATTCAGAGTTTTCTGCATCCAATGATGTATAATTTTTGGGGTTTTTGCAGTTTTATAAAAAGAAATAATTACAATATGTGGAACCCTTACGCTATTTTCTAAACGTTACCAGTTTGCATAAACACATCTATTTTTCGAACAACAAACGATAAATTCCTAATTTGTTTGTTTTAAAACTTTACGTTGGCATTAGCTGTGAATGTAACAGTTGAGAAATTTCCAGAACATGATCCTGGAATGTTTAAGAGGTAACTACTTTGCAGTATTAATAATGTGTTCTCTTTTAGTTTAATTACAATGTACTGAGTTAATATTACAGTAAAATAATATGTTTGAATATTTATTTTTCACTTAAATAGGCAAAAAATTATGATTTTCAAAAGTGGTAATTTCAAAAAACATTTTCCTACCTTCCTAACAATGTATATGAAGATGCTACTAATTCTGTGGGTGTAGAATACTCTGAAAAGTAACTACAAAAAATATATAAATAGGATAACTGTAATAGTTTTTGAAAAAATGTTCCTTACATTAACATTGCGGAGATAGGCATTCCGAGTACTCTTAAGCTTCAATGGTTGGGGTCCCGGGTTCAATTCATGGTCAGATCTGAAATTCATCATGATTCATTTTAATTTATCATCCTTTATCGTCTGCATTAGCCGTAAAGCTAAAGAAAAATCCTTTTCATGAGACGACGTGTCTCATAGCTAGTGGCAATTTTTAAAAGGGTTACCTTTGACCTATGCTAAAAACCATTGAAGATTGGCAAAACCAGACAAAAAATTGCCAACAGCCATGAGACGCGTCATCTCATGAAAGGGATTTTTAAATAAAAAAATTAGTTTAGACTGCGGACAGTGTGATGGAAGGGATTATTAGTTATGTCAGAAAGTTGAATGTCCGGATAATTATGAATCTACTAAATTTGTAGAGATTTGATAGTTTTATGAATTTCTGTAGTAATATTGTGAAAAAATTAGATTTTTTTTGACAGTGTGCATGTAGTTTTTAATTTTTATTTTCAGGAAACTGGGTTGAGAGAGGTATTATCTAAATAATTTTAAAGTCCAATAATATGAAAATATTATTTATTTTATTACTTATACGTTTGGTACACATTAGTAAAGAGATATTCCCATCTCATTCTCTCTGCAAAGTAATTACAATTGTTATAACGTTCGCTTCTAAATATTCAAAATAATTTTTTATATACAGTTGGTTATAATAACAGTCGGTAGAGAGCGTTATATGGAGCTGCTCCATCATTCCTTTAGAGTAATTGCCTACAAAAACGGCTCGTTATCCTCCCTCTCAGTTTTTCATCCTCTACGATAAAAATAAAAATCTTCTTTTTCCCTCAGTTATCAACTTAATTTTTCATACGATCATAACATCTGAATTAAAGTGCGGATTAAAAAAATTAAAGCAAAATTTAAAAGAAAACACAAAATAATCGTAACGATATTTCACCCACCATAACGATAGCGTTTCTTTTTAAATTATGTCAAACGTTATAAAATATTATATAACATTATAACTTGGGGCAATAAAATATACATAACAAAAAGTAAAGTCTATTGTGTTTCGCTTTGAAATATTCGCTAAAAAAAGAAACACAAAAATGTTTTTTTATAATGAAGGTTATGTTTTTAATAATTTACATGGCTCTAATTGTAAAATTATTAATAGAAATTTAAAATTTTGGTGAAATATTTTTGATTAATTTTATGCCTTAACATAATAGACAAAATTTAAATTTGTAGAGGAAAACATTTATGAAAATTAAAACATCACACCAATAAACTTGCCATAAATTTATTAAACAACGTACATGCCCATAACATGCAAATGGAGTGTTAAATTATTTGCACTCGATCTGCTTGTTCCAGGGCTACAAAAAATTAATCTGCTTCTTATCACATGGTCAGCCAATATGACTAAAGAGTTTAAGAACAAAAAAGGCCGAGGTATAAAATCTACTATTCAGAGTTATCTCCTCTGAGAGTAATATATTCCATTATACAGCCAGACCCTGTGGTAAATGAAGTGAAGGTGTCATTTGCAGTGTGGAAAGTAGATGCTTAATTTACTGATAAGCATACTTTTCCACTCAGTGATGAAGGCAATGGTAAAAAACGTAAAATGAAAAAATAACCAAATTTTAATTATGACGCAAAATGAAAATTAACCCATGTAAAACTTAAATTACGGAAAATTACTAATTGAAGCTAAACTAAGCTCTGTAGAAAATAATTCTTAAATAAAAATCTGGTGTGAAACACTCACACAACTTTCTCTTGCCAGAGCAAATAATTAACAATAAACCTAACATTAGTAATAAAACATAAGAAATAAACAAAAAACTAACCTCAATAAACATAAACTAATTTTAATCATGAGTGAAAGACGCAAAATGAAAATCGACCTCAGTTTGGCTTAGAAATACGGAAAATCACTCTTTCTCTCTAAACTAGGCTCTGTAGAGAAAAATGCTCTAAATAAAAGTTGTAGATCTTTTATTTTCTATAAATTTAATTATATACAGTTTTGTCGTAAAATGCATACAAAGGTCGAAATCTTGAAAAAATCGATTTTTCACACGTTTTCGTGAGAAAAAACAGAAAATCGCAAATTACCGCTAAACTAAGCGTTATACAAAAAAATGTTTGGAATAAAAGTTGTAGAATTTTACATTCTCTACAACTTTTATTATATAACGTTTTGCGCTAAAATGCATATTAAAGCTGCAATCTTAAAAAGAAAATGGTTTTACGTGAAAACAGCCTTACCCAGAATTTTAGAAGACATGGCGCTTACCCTATCTTGTAGAGAATAAAAAGTTTAGTAAATGAGACGATTTAAAAAAAAATCGTAGGACCAGTTTTTGAGAAAATCGCAAAAAAGTGAAAAATTATACGAATAAACTACTACTTCCGGTTGACCGATTTTGATAAAAATGTTTGTGTCGGGTCGGGTAGTGGTATGTAACTTAAGTTTCAAGTTTCAAATTCGTACGACGTTCCGTTCTTGAGATATTTTGTACACACACACACACACACACACACACACACACACACACACACACACACACGGACACGGACACACACACACAGACCAATCGCTAAAAACATGTATTTTGGGTTCAGGGGGTCTGAAAACGTATAGATCCGGTGAAAACTCGATTTCTTAAAATCGACATTAAAACAATACTTTCCTTCCTATATATTCATATTGGCAAGAGAAAGTAAAAAATTGTAGATCTTCAGATTTCCTATAACTTTGAATATAAACTTTTGTTGTGAAATGCATTTTTTTTAATATGCTATGGCAATTTTTTAAATGGCAGCAATTTTAAAATATTCTATTTTTAACAATTTTTTTGGGAAAAATGCAGAAAATCACTAATTGACACTAAACTAAGCGTTGTAGAAAAAAGGAACGAAACAGGCCTAAAAGTTGTGGGTTTGTTATTTTCCAGTTTTCATAATATACACTTTTGCCTTAAAATCTATATTAAGGTTGCAATCTTAAAAGTACTAAGAGCACAGCCCTTAGAAGAGTTTTAACAGAAATCCAATCTTCTTATTTTGTAGAGCATAAAAAGTTTTGTAAATGAGGTGATTTGAAAAAAAATTGTAGAAGCCGTCTTTGAGAAAATCGCAGTAAGTAAAAAATTTCTCGAATAAATTTCTACTTCCGGTTCACCGATTTTATGAAAATGTATGTATCGGGTTCCATAGTAGTACCTAACTTAAGTTCCCAGTTTCAACTTCGTACGATATTGAATTCTTGAGATATTTTAATCACACACACAAGCACAGACTAATCGCTAAAGCATGTTTTTGATTTCAAGGGACTTGAAAACGTGTATTTCCGGTTAAAACTCGATTCCAAAAAATTGACAATGGACATGAAAGCAAAACTTTCCTTCCCTGAATATTTCTGTAGGACAAGAGGAAGTAAAAATGAAAAGAATGCTAGATATGGATAAAACTAAATGATTATACATCACATTACAATGAACGACAGGATCGTGTTATGAATAATAATGATAAAAAAGAAATCTATCAGAAATTTTAATTAAGAAAGTAGAAAATTAATATTTTCTTTCAGATCGTTTTAAGTACAGGCGATGCTTTATATTTTACCTATATATACAAAAGAGAAAACCTACCGTATAAAACTTTTGCTAAAATGTAACCCTAATATTTTACGGGTATACAATGGAAAACTTATAAGCTATTGTATACACAGGACCGAATATTTCTTCTTTCCCATCCACTTCTTTGAATTTTCCCCGTCTTCTATAGCTCCTATTTTCATAATATAATAATATTCATGTAGAAGGAAAATTAAAATCTTGTTGTATTTAAAATTACTGGCAAGTTGTAAGTTGTAATGTAATTACTATGTTTAAAATTTTGTAAAATAAAAGGAAATTTATTATAGTCACTTATTATATTTGCGTAAGTATCATTAGAAATGTTTTCTTAGAGAATGTTATGATAATAGCATACCACCCAACTCACATTTTTCCTTTATTATTTATTTGTGTTCACATGAATACCCAACATTATTTTAGGTGTGTTTATGTTGCTAGTAAAACAAATTAAATCTTTAATACGGCCGTCTCCGTAGCGTAGTGGTTAGCGCATTGGCCTGCCACGCGGTGGTCCCGGGTTCGATTCCCGGCCCGATTCTGGAAATTTTCACGTGTTAAATTCCACAGTTGGGACCGGGTTGGTCTAGACCTCTAGACCGGGTTGGTCTAGAGGTAAAGTCGTCGACAACAGCTGATTTTCGGAGCCGAAGGTTCCTGGTTCAAATCCTTGTAAAGGTAGTTACTTTTATACGGATTTGAATGCTAGACAGTGGTTACCGGTGTACTTTGATGGTTGGGATTCAATTAACCATACTCTCTTAGGAATTGTCGACCTGAGTCTGTACACGACTACACCTCATTTACACGTCATACACATCATCCTCATCTCATTGGGTCATGGGGTTGCTTATTGTTCTGAATTGAACAGATTGCAAATTACACACATTAGAGATTACAAAAAAATTCCACAGTTAATGTTACATACTCCACCGTAGATGCTAATGACAAGCAGTTGATGCGATTGAAATAAATAAATAAAAATAAAATTCCCTAATGCCAGTACGTTTGGAGGGTGTTGGGTAATCATTTACAGCGTGATTCACAAAGTATAACCGGCGTTTTCTGGGCTCACTGTACAGGCCAAAAGAAAGAAACGACTTTATATAATAAATATATGTCCTAAAACGCTTTGGTAGCAAGTTACGGCTAGTGAAATATTTCATCCGGAACTCAGTACCTTTGGTGAAATGAAGACTTGCTGAAATTTTAAGAAGGTAAATTAAGATGCAATATTAGTTGTTTATTACGATTTTAAGCTGAAAAATCGAATAAAACAGGTCCTACAACTGTGTATCTCTTGGTTTTTAAGATAATCGTCGTAGAACAAACACAAAACTGTGCCTAAAAACACGTTTTTTAGGTTTGAACTACAATAACTTTGTTAAATGAGTAATAAATACATAAAAGTTAAAACCAAACTTTTGTTACAATTTCTTGTCTTATTTTATACCAATTTGTTAAAATTAAATTTTTTACTTTTTTTAACTTTTACGAGGGGGTACCCAAAAGAAACCGGAATTATTTTTTAAAACTATTTATTTTTAATTTTTTTACAAAAGAACCTTATCCCCTTCAAAATACTCTCCACTACAACTAATATATTTGTCCCACCGGTGCTTCCACTGTTCAAAACATTTTTTGTACTCCTCTTCAGTGATGGCTGCCAGCTCATCCGTCGTTTTTTTCTTGACATCATCAACGTTGTTAAATCGGAGACCTTTCATGCCCCTTTTCATGCGTGGGAACAAGAAAAAATCACACGGAGCCAGATCGGGTGAGTACGGTGCGTGTGGTAGCAAAACCATGCCGTCTTTCGCCAAAAACTGGGTAACCGAGATTGCCGTGTGTGCAGGCGCGTTGTCGTGGTGGAAAAACCAGTCCCCTGTCTGCCACAAATTAGGTCTTTTACGACGAATGCTGTTTCGTAGTCTTCTTAACACTTCAAGATAAAAAGCTTGATTTACCGCCTGGCCTGGTGGAACGAACTCTGAATGGACAATTCCCCTCACATCAAAAAAACAAATCAGCATTGTTTTGATGTTCGATCTGACTTGACGACTTTTTTTTGGTCGGGGTAATAAATTATTACCCCGACCAAAAAAAAGTTCATTAAATGAAGTCTTCCATTGACTGGATTGTTGTTTGGTTTCTGGGTCGTACCCATAGCACCAAGACTCGTTACCCGTAATGATCTTTGACATGAAATTTGGATCAGTTTCAAGCTGTTGTTTCAAATCACTACACGTTTCAATTCGACGTTCCTTTTGAGTGTCTGTCAGAACCCGAGGCACAAACTTGGCAGCGACTCTTTTCATTGTCAAGTCTTCTGTTAAAATGCGTTGGACTGAGCTCCAAGATAACCCACTAACCTGTGATATTTGGTCAATGGTCTGTCGTCGGTCTGTTCGTACAATTTCTTTCACTTTCACAACATTTTCGTCTGTTCAGGAAGTCGACGGTCGTCCAGAACGAGGTTTGTTCTCAATCGACATGTCGCCATTTTTAAAGCGCAAAAACCACTCGTACACTTGGGTTTTTCCAATAGCGTCGTCTTTGTAAGCTGTGTTCAACATTACAACTGTTTCCGCGGCGTTTTTACCGAGCAAGAAGCAAAATTTCACAGCCGCACGTTGTTCATTAAAACTTGCCATCATGAAAAACGACACGAGCACAAAACAGCACTAGCGAGAACAATCACTGCACGAGAACAGAACAAGCTAGATCAACGAACAAAATGGCATTGAACTGGCAATGAGTAGCGCTACAAGCAGCCTAGTGGCGGGAATTTGTACTGCACAAGCTCCACCCACAGCAGAGCTATTCCGGATACTTTTGGGTACCCCCTCGTATGTATTTATTTGTCATTTAACAAAGTTATTATAGTTCAAACCTAAAGAAACGCGTTTTCAGGCAAAGAGTTTTTCTGTTTTACGTCGAATATATTAAAAACCAAGAGATACACAGTTGTGGAACCTGTTTTATTTGATTTTTCGTGTTAAAACTATAAGAATTTGTCCCTTAATTTTACCTTCTCAGAATTTCAGAAAATCTTCATTTCACCGACGGTACTGAGTTCCGGGTGAAATCTTTCGCTAGCTGTAACTCGTTACTAAAACGTTTTAGGACATATGTTTATACAAAGTTTTTCTTTCTTTTTTTTCTTTCTTTTTAAAGTATAAAAACTTTTATACAAAGTTTTTCTTTCTTCATAACAGACAGGTGAAGTGTTAAATTATTTGCACTCTATGTGCTAGTTCTAGGGCTACTAAAAATAGTTCTGTTTCTTATCACGTGGTCAGCCAATTATATGACTGAACTATTTAAGAACAGTAGAGGTAGAGGTGTAAAAGATACTAGTCAGAGTTATCTCCTCTGAGAGAAATGAATTTCACTCTACAGCCAGACCCTGTAGTGAATGAAGTGAAGGTGCCATTTGCAGGGTGCAAAGTAGATGCTTTTCGGATGGCCTAGCATGCTGATAAGCATAGGCTACGTTTGTACTCAGTGAGGAAGGCGTGGTAAACCACCTCACTTCTCATGTTACTTAGTAAAACCTCTAGAGGTTCAAACCAGCCTTTCGGCTGTTGACCTAAACAATAACAGGTAAGCTCGGAAAGCGCAGGTAAAACTTTTTGAATCACTCTGTATAGAGCACATACTGTATTGTCAAAAACCCACGTGTAGAGAAGAGCTGCATCCTGCTCGAAGATGCAGTCTGACTGTGATTTTACTAAACAGGTAGGGTTCAGACAGGAAGACCAGTAAAATATTCATGTAATCCAAGCAGTCTTCCGTTTCCTTGCCGACGACTCAATGGTGTTAGGTAATGTAAATTTATTGGAGCCTTTGGAACTTTGCAACCTTAAACTTAACCTTACTGGTGAGTTCAAGTTAGGAAATAAGCTAATTAACTGAAACTAAATCGATACTAAGATCTAAAATAATAAAAGTGGAAGAAATCACCGGAATGCGGAGTGGCGTCCACATAATGGTAGCGTGTGTAAAACATTACATCCATTATGCGGGCGCCTTAACTACATTTGATATTAGTCGGTTTTCAATGACAAATACATTAATACAGTTTTCGTTCGTAAAATAACCAAATCATATAATCTAATAGTTTACTTCGTTTGTGTAGCGTAGAAGTGAAAAAAATCAGCGGAAATCGGAGTGGCGTCTACATAATGGAAGTGTAGTACCGAATTGTCTAAAAGAATTAAAATTTTTGGATAAAGTGAATTATCCTTGTTTTTGCTGTTTTTTTTGTTCATTTTAAATTCGTTCGTTGCTTTAAACTGTAGGTTGACATAAAAAATAAATATTTAACAAAACTTGTGTAAATTAAAAGCAAATGATTACAGTAGCCTCTGTTATTATACTGGAGAAAAGTTTAAAGAATCTGGGAAAGAAATAAACGTAACCCCTCCTGACTGTTCAGTAATTCATTGGAGATTTCTAATTGGATGTAATTTTCTGTTTAATTTTTTATTCTCAATTGACAACTCCTAATGATGGCACGGCTGAATAAGATAGAATTAATTAATTAAATTAATTAATTGCACTATTAAAAGAAACAGAAATCAATATATCCTTTTTTTTAATTGATCATTTGCATGAAATATTGCAACGAATAGCAAAGATTTTAGTTAGTTCTTTTGTAATTAATTTAGTCAGTTATGTTTTTATAAGTCTGGACTAGAGATTTAATTTGAGTTTCCTTTGAATTGTTTAGATATACAACAAAAGAATTTTGTGAAAATAATTGATTTTGTTATTCTATTGAAATGTTTTATTGCATTTTGTTGTACTAAAATTATAAAGAACATTATTATTACACAACAACCCGCTAATCCGATCTACTTGGAAGGACCCGTTCAGATTTCCTAATTGTTTGATTATCCGAAAAAATATGGGGGATAACATTAAGTAGTTTAATTTAGTATTAACACGCATTATTAAAATGGTGTTAGCTGTGAAAATTCAGACGGAGTTGGCTGAACGGGTTGCTGACAACTGACAGTAAAGGTCTCGGTTTACAGTACTATGTCCTAAACAGGCAATTGTTTTACTCCACAGTGCTTCCATCAAATCATACGAAAGGCAATCAAGTTATTTAGCTTCTAAAAATTTAAATCTCATGGATTTTAAAATCAAAAATCTGCCGAACAGCATATTGTTTAAAAAGGTAATCTGTCTGTAGTTTCTTACCCAAGACAAGAGTTCCTTCAGAGTTTAACTCCATTTAATCCTTAACTGGTTCAATTTTTACTTTCTCTTGCCTATATGAATATATAGAAAGGAAGGTTTGGTTTCCATGTTGATTTTTCGATATCGAGTTTTCACCGGATCTATACGTTTTCAGACCCCCTGAACCCAAAAAACATATTTTTAGCGATTGGTCTGGGTGTGTGTGTGTGTGTGTGTGTGTGTGTGTGTAGAGAATATCTCAAGAACAAAACATTGTACGAAGTTGAAACTTGGAACTTAAGTTAGGTATCACAGAGAACCCGACACAAAAATTTTCATCAAAATCGGTCAACCGTAAGTAATAAGTAGTTTATTCGTATCATTTCACTTTTTTGCGATTTTTTCGGACACGGCTTCTACAATTTTTTTTAAAACCGCTTCATTTACTAAATTTTTATGCTCTGCAAGATAGGGTAGGCGCCATGTCTGCTGAAATTCTTGGGAAGGCTGTTTTCTATAATATAAATTATATATTAATAAATATTCTATAAAATAATATTGTTTTTTAATATTCCGTCTTTAATATACAATTAACGCAAAAATGTAAGAATAAAAGTTATGGAGAATTTAAAACCCTACAACTTTTATTTCAAACATTTTTTTGTATAATGCTTAGTTTAGCGGTAATTAGCAATTTTCTGCTTTTTTTCACGAAAATTTGTAAAAACATTTACTATTTTAAGATTTCAGCCTTAGTATGCATTTTACGACAAAGTGTAAATAATTAAATTTGTAGGAAATTAAAAGATCTACAACTTTTCTTTAAGCATTTTTCTCTACAGAGCCTAGTTTAGCGTGAAAGAGTGATTTCCTGTATTTTTAAGCCAAACTGAGGTTGATTTTCATTTTGCGTCTTTCACTCATGATTAATAAGGTTATGTTTTTTGACGTACTTGTCTAACTTGTAAATGTTTTTCACTATGGGTTTTAATTTATTCTTTTATGAAGGGCAGGTTTAGGAGTCAATTAATTACACTCTCATGAGAGTCGGCCTGAGTCTGTACAAGAGACTACACTTCATTTACACGTTATCCTCATCTCAATGGGTCATAGAGCTGCTTTTTACTTTCTCTTGCCTATATGAATATATAGGAAGGAAAGTATTGTTTTCATGTCGATTTTAAGAAATCGAGTTTTCACCGGATCTATACGTTTTCAGACCCCCTGAACCCAAAAAACATGTTTTTAGCGATTGGTCTCTCTCTCTGTGTGTGTGTGTGTGTGTGTGTGTGTGTGTCTGTGTGTGAACAGAATATCTCAAGAACGGAACATCGTACGAACTTGAAACTTGAAACTTAAGTTACATACCACTACCGGACCCGACACGAACATTTTCATCAAAATCGGTCAACCGGAAGTAGTTGTTTATTCGTATAATTTTTCACTTTTTTGCGATTTTCTCAAAAACTGGTGCTACGATTTTTTTAAAATCGCCTGGTTTACTCAATGTTTTATTCTCTACAAGATAGGGTAGGCGCCATGTTTGCTGAAATTCTCGGTAAGGCTGTTTTCACGTAAAAACATTGTTTTTTCAAGATCGCGACTTTATTATGCATTTTACCGCAAAAATGTATATAATAAAAGTTGTAGAGAATTTAAAATTCTACAACTTTAATTTCAAACTTTTTTTGTATAACGCTTAGTTTAGCGGTAATTACCAATTTTTTGTGTTTTTCTCACGAAAACGTGTGAAAAATCGATTTTTTTAAGATTTCGGCCTTAGAATGCATTTTACGACAAAAAAGAATATAATTAAATTTATAGAAAATTATAAGATCTACAACTTTTATTTAAAGCACTTTTCTCTACAGAGCCTAGTTTAGCGTGAAAGAGTGATTTTCCGTATTTTAAGCAAAACTGAGTCGATTTTCATTTTGCGTCTTTCATATATGATTAAAATTAGGTTATGTTTATTGAGGTTAGTTTTTTGTTTATTTCTTATGTTTTATTACTAATGTTAGGATTATTGTTATTTATTTGCATTGGCAAGAGAAAGTTGTGTGAGTGTTTCACACCAGATTTTTGTTCTTAAATTGGAACAGTTTACAACATACACACTTAAAAAAAATGAAAAAAATAAAATAAAAAAATAATAAAAGCATGTAAAATTCACTCAGTTAAAATAAACCTATAAGAGATTTCAAATATATTTTATCAGATGTTTTTATTTTATTCTGGGAAGACATTTATCTTTTACAATACCTTGTGGTGTAACAAATACGTTTAAAAAAATGTAATTAAAACGTAAAAGTTTAGTTAGCTCCTTGTTAATTATAGTACCTTTACGAACGTTGAAATGAAACATTTATCCCATTGTTTTCTGCTTTCAGCATTAAAAATGGATAACTATCCGCGCCATAAAGTTGAATATTGCGTGTGCTTCAACTTAACAACGTTAAACTGTTCTACTTAATGCGCGTAAGATTTTTTTTATTTAGTTTTAAAACTTTACGTGTTTAAAAATCTACTATTACATTTACTTTTAATATTAAACGTGTTTTAGCATTTTTATTTTTTATCTAAAGTAAAATACATCAACTTTTAATACTAACTTTTATTTATTATTTAATAGGTTAACGGTCAGCTTAATTTTATTGACTACCTTCTAGTTTAATGATATTTAGTTTTAATTTTTTGTTTTGTAATAAAAATATATTCTATCTAAATTTTATAATGTTACATTCTACTTGCTAAGCATTTTTATGTAATATCCTTTAAATAAAATATAACATTTTTGATAGAGCTTATGAAAAATTCTAAAATTCTAAAACCGTTTCCATTAATTTTTATACGAGAGTCTTCGTAGGCTTATTTTTACGTACAAAGGCCTCTCTCTTATCTGACTTAAACAAGACAAACTTGCAGTCGGATAACCGAAAAGTAGATTAATAAAACTATCGTTAATTTAAAATCCTATAGAGCTAGGAAGTGATTATTTTTATGGGATAACCAATCCAATTTGGCTCCAGAAATTAATCACAAATTGTAAGATTAAATACAAAATTGTACAGTACACTGATACAGCGTTACAGTATATCAAGAATAACTGGCGTACCTTAATTTTACTTCCTACGTGCCGTTATACAAGTATACCTTAATTTTTACTTCGTACCAGGCTGCAGCGTAATCCTTGTTGGGAAGAAGAAGACCTTAATTTTACTTTTCCAATACCGGTAGGTTAAATGAAGTGAAATCTTACAGCACAGTAAAATACGTATTAAAACAACGTAGACAATGTAAAGGACATATAAGCACATTATGTGCTTATATGTGCATTATGTACTGCATTATGTGTATTATGCAGTATTTTTTTATCCCTAATATGTGTACGTGGTAATCTATTCAATTCAACACAATAACAATAAGCAGCGCCATGAGCTAATGAGATGAGAGTGATGTGTAAATGAGGTGTGGTCTAGTACAGATCGAGGTAGCGAGTCAGCTGTTTAACAACTGATTTTCGAAAACGATGGTTCCTGGTTCAAATCCTAGTAAAGATAGTTACTTTTATACGGATTTGAATACTAAACAGTGTTTACCTGTGTACTTTGATGGTTGGGGTTGTCATTCAAGTTTTAATTGGTCATTCCTGAGAGAGTATGATCAATTGAACTCCAACCATCAAAGTACGAGTAAATACTGTACACCGGTAAATACTGTTTAGTATTCAAATCCGTATAAAAGTAACCTTCACTAGAATTTGAACCAGGAACCTTCGATTTCGAAAATCAGTTGTTAAACAGCTGACTCTCTACGACGACTTTCCTCTAGAAAAACATGGTGGGTCATACAGTTCTGTAAAAATAAAACTGTATTTTTATGTATCGTATTGAGTAAGGTCAGCGTCATATCAAGAACGATGTACCTCTTTGCTATGCGAGGACTGTTCTTAGAAGAAGGTCGTCAGAGGATCGGTAAAGTTTCTCCTCAGCTGTACTCCTGAAAGAGCTAAGAATGCTTACATTCTACCCACTAAACGGTACGGAGATCAGACCTCAACCCCATGGATCATTTACTAAAGAAGAGTCAAAAGAGGCGAATGATGACATAAACTCAGTTGTAATACCTCCTAAATAAATAAAAAATATTTAACTTTTTACTTATGGTAAAACACACACACACACACTCACACACACACACACACACACACACACACACACACACACACACACACACACACACACACACACACACACACACACACACACACACACACACACACACACACACACACACACACACACACACACACACACACACACACACACACACACACACACTGGCTCATGCAAATAACAGTAACTGGGGTGAAACTAGTCATCAGATGATATGACATTTTAAAATAATTACAAAATTTGAGATTTACTTTAGCAATTAAATTGTACGCCAAATTGCAATCCTTCCATGCATTCTTAAATGTGTAATGATTTGAAATGATTTGCAGAATGAGTTTTAGTAGATACAAGGTCGGGAGGGTTTGGTCGTTATGAAAGGGTGTACAAATAGAAAGAGATGGATATAGTAAATGAGAAAGTAAGAGAGAGATCGATTGTTGTAGCAGTGAAACAAATTTCATTCTACTGTTACTTGCTTTTGATATTAGTACTCAATTTTCCCTTTGATCAAATTCAGTGAAGCATATGTAATGTCAGTCTCCCTTACAAAGTATGGTGTATTCGTGTTAAGTACATTGTGAATAAGTGTGTATGTATTTGAAACAGCAACTTATAATGACTCAATTAATGAGCAATATTGTTTTTCATTCAAAAAGCTCAAAGAACCATGACTTAATATTACGTACATTCTTTTTCTTATTTCACTTTAATTTTTTTATCATTCCATCTGCTTATAATTTGGTATTGTTCTGATCTTTGACGAAAACCCCTAATCTCTTTTTTTATTTTCTCTTGTCCTATTTGAATACACAGTCAAACTTCGATATAACGAAATTGAGAATCCTGGTAAAAAATTCGTTAAATCGAGGTATTCGTTATATCAAAGTAACAAGAATTTCCAAGCTATTTTTAATAATGAATTCTTATTTCATTGTATGATGAATTAAATACAGTAAATTTTTTTAATAGACACGTCTTAACTAGTAAATTAATTTTTTTATAGATCATGTTTTACGTACGGTTAATAATAGTACAAAAAGTATGTATTGATTTCAAGTTGGAACTTACCTCGTACATAGATCTTGGCTATAATTAAAAGAATCTGAAACTCATTTGTAGTTTAATACTGTATATATATTTGTTTTAAATCCCTAATTTGTGTACTTTGCAATCTGTTCAATTTAGAACAATAAGCAACCCCATGACCCAATGAAATGAGGATGATATGTATGACGTGTAAATGAGGTGTAGTCTAGTACAGACCCAGGCCGACCATTCCTGAGAGAGTATGGTTAATTAAACCCAACCATCGAAGTACACCGGTAACCACTGTCTAGTATTCAAATCCGTATAAAAGTAACTACCTTTACTAGGATTTGAACCAGGAACCATCGTCTCCGAAAATCAGCTGTTAATTAGCTGATTTTGACGACGACTTTACCTCTAGACCAACCCGGTGGGTCAATTTTTATTTTTAGTAGGTACATATTTCTTCAAAACACTAACATAAAAGATAAATATACTTTATCTAAATCTTACTAACTTTATCTAAATCGTTTATAAAAACACTAATCCTAAATGCATTCTTTACTTTTTGATATTGACGGGTATTGGTTAGAATATTTTAATTACAGTATTTTAAATGTTAATTTACGCCTTGAAAAAGTGAGTAATTTTCCGTTGTTTCTTGTGTTTGAATAAAGCAATACGTTCAAAAAAATTTCACATTTATTTAAATTTTCAGAAATACTGTCAGGCACTTCATCCTTGAGCTGTAGCCCAAGCCTAATTATTTTAAATGACTGTACAGCCTGGTCGTCGGTAGGTTTTCTTACCTACTGCTGGTCTTCGCAGTTTTCATCATCTTCTTCTTCATCATCCCGGTTAGCGGACTTACTGACACCATGAAGTATGTCGTCAACGTTCGGAAAATCACTAACAGTAATTTATTCATCAACCGTGATGAAATTTCCTAGAGTACCTTTGTTACTGACGTTTCCAGTTGACAGAAATCAAAAGAATCTACCTTAAAATGTCACGGTGCAGTAAAATTTCGTATAATCAAGGTTTTCGTTATATCGAAGTTCGCTATATCGAAATTCGACTGTATAAGTAATGAAAGTATTATTTTCATGTCGATTTTTTGAAATAAATTTTTCACCAGAAATACTCGTTTTGAGGCCCCTTGAACCCAAAAACCATGTTTTTAGAGGTTGGTTTGTGTATATGTGTGAGTGTGTGTGAGCAAATACTATATCAAGAACCGAATGTTGTACGAAGCTGAAACGTAGAACTAAAGTTAGGTACCACTAGGGAACCCGACACGAACGTTTTCATCAAAAATGGCTCCTACGATTTAAAAAATAAATCACCTCATTTATTACATACTAGAATGTCCCGCGTGGCTTTTTATGCGAAAAAAATTCCCGAGGAGGCTATGCTTTTGTGGTAACTTTTTTTTAAGGTTGCAACCTTAATAAAAATTTTTAGGGCAAACGGAATTAAATTCGTTGGAAATTAAAAACCTAAAACTTTTCTTTCAAACATTTTTTTTATAATGCTTAGTTTTAACATCAATTATTGATTTTCTGTATTTTGCTCATTAAAATCGGTAAATAATAAGATGTTTTTTCAGATTGCGGCCTTAGTTTGCATTTTACGACAAAGTATATATATTTAGTAAAGTTATAGAAAATTAGAAAACCCTATAAATTTTATTTTAGAAATTTCTTTTACAAAACATTTAGTGATCTTTCTTATTTTTAAGTCCTACAGAAGTTGATTTTCATTTTACGTCATTCACCCATAATTAAAATTAGGTTTTATTTTCATTTTACATTGTTTACTCTAGATTAAAAATAGATAATCTTGTTCATTATTTAAATTGGCAATAGAAAGTCATGTCTCTTACCGGTGTTCTTTAATGGTTGGAGTTTAATTAACCATAATCTCTCAGGAATGGTTTGTCTGAGTCTGTACAAAAATACATCTTATTAACACGTCGTACACATCATCCTAATCTCATTGTGTCATAGGGTTGCTTATTGTTCTTAATTGAACGAATTGCAACTTACACACATATGAAATTTTGAAAAAGTCTCAAGAATCCGTAGAAACAAATTGTCACAAATTCTGTTCTTCGAGATAGCGGATATTGAGTTCCTTTGTACTAAATTGTAACTTTTCAATAATTCTATTGATTTGTATTCAGTGTATTGTTTAGTTTCATTATATTAAGTTTAAAATTAATGTATTCAATGACCTGGGTTTGTATCAATCCTTACCTATGTAAGAAACGGAAAACAAAAAGAAAATTAATAGCACTAGAGAGAGAGCTTTACTTGGTTTAGTACGGATTGAAGTTTATGTCGCCGTGACTCGGAATAAATCTACCGACACTATTTACTCTCTTTACGCTGGCCCTACTCGTTCTATTAACACTCCTCTCCCATTCATTTGTTCTTCTGATTTATTTATTTACTTTTTTGCCTTTTATCATGTTGGAAACACAAGATATCATGAATAAAAGATTATTCAATTAATAATCATTACTCGATACTATTAAATCATTTAACTGATACATGAATCGTTCTTTTAAGTTAAGATATTCGAAAAAGTTTGTCTAAAAAGTTTTGTTTCTGATTATTTTTATTCAGTTTGGATTCAATTCTATTTTAATATAATTAAATCTACATAGGAGTGTACAGAGTGATTCGTAACTGCGAAACAATCTCTCAAAGTCTGATTCTAGAACTAAATATAAGAAAAAAACCCAGCCTAAACTTAGAGCCGAAAACGCTTCGTTATCGAGTTACAACTAGCGAAATATTTCGTTTGGATTTCAGCTACCTCAGTTAAATTACTAAAGCCACTTAATGTGTAAATTTAATAGTTTTTATGGATTCTGACCTGAAAAATTGAATAAAACAGGTACCAGCACTGTATCTCTTATAATTTTTACGATATCTGACACAAAACGCAAAAATTAGGGGTCGAAAATATGACTTTTTTAGGTTTCATGTAAAATTACCTAATATTTTTTTATTTTATTTTTTATAGCTTTTATTTGTTATCGGGAACCGTACAATACTGACAACTACCCAATTTGATCGCTGCTTTTCATAGTATTTTTGAAATGGATTAGGCATGAGTTTGAACAGGGACCCCCAGTAAAGTTTGTTCATAGATGGCTGTCAGCTGGTCACCATACAAAGTCGCTTGCCCAACCGGTGTTACTTAGCAAATAAAAGCGACTTTCTACCAGCTGACTGACTGGGCTGGCCCGAAGGCCTAAAATTACCTAATTAAATGTATTTTTTAAATAAGAACAAGAAGCAGCCTCATGATTCAATGAGATGACGTTGATTATGTATGATGTGTAATGAGTTGTAATCTTGTACAGACTCAGAACAACCATTCCTGAGAGTGTGTAATAATTTGAAACCCAACCATTAAATTACACCGTTAACCACTGTGTAGTATTCAAATCCGTAGAGCGGACGCCAAATAAGCTTGCCGGTTTTCTGAAGTGCGCAGAAGGTTTATTTTGGTAATGGCTCGCTCGGTTGTCTCAGCGAGTGGTGGGGGTTAGTCCTTTACTAGCTGTGATCAGAATCACGTCGTTCTCGCACGGTATATATCAGCTAACCTGAAAACATTAGTCTGTAATATGTTGTATTTTGGTAGGCGTTAATGTTGTATACAATGTTTACAATTGAATGTTTTTAAAATCGCTAATAGATGATAATTTACATCGTTTAGAACGTGTGATTTAATAGGCAGTTCTGTACTAAGACAAAGTCTACCGATTGAATCCGAACTATTTGCGGAGCTACAGCGGTAAGCGTTCGCTCTATAATAGTATTGGCCGGCGTATAAGATTGCACTCATATAGCCTATGCAACCCGCAGAACGTGTGTACTACTGTATCTAAAAACAACAATTAAAGGAAACAGCTGATATAAATTTAGATAATGTCGTAGTTGTTATTGACAGTGTGATGACGTGAAAACATCAGCTGTCAGCATTACTATACTAATACTATGTTATTATAAAGGCATGACTTTTGCACCGCGTACAGTATTCAGATGAACTAATGTCCCCTAGCCGTGGGAGTGAGAGAATGCATAACGCTCTCACTCGCACAAGCCATACGCGTCGTTCCAATAACATTGTCTTTAATTTTACTCATTGTTGTGAGTAAGCATTTATGCATGCAGTAAACTAACAAGCAAGATAACGACTGTAGTATGTTTTCAGATTTGTATTATAACGGTAAAGGCCTTTGAGCGCATGCGTAGTAATGCCACATATCTCCCTCTCATTCGCTCGGCTATGGGACATTAGTTCGTCGGATGTAAATATAACCAACTACGGTGGCATGTGGGCCGCACGTGCGCAGTAAGTAGCTCCCCCACCACAGCATCGTAGCCTGATACAGGCTGCCTTTAAAGTAGTACTCACTGTTCATTGTGTTTTGTTCATGCGGTAATCGTTTTGACATTTGTGTCGCTGTTGAAAGTCACACCCCGTCGAAATTAGTTGCGCGCGCACAAAATACGGGAAAAATGTCTGCGATTCATTTTAGGGTAATAGGCAATAAGTTTTTTTCTAAATGATGTACCTACCATAAGTTTTGACAGGCCCGAAAGAGAGGTACGTCATAATCTCATTCTGTTATATTTACTATACGGTTCTTTTTGTTAAAATTTCAAATAACTGATATTGTGCATGCGTAGTTGATTTCTAAAAATTGACGTGTTTCGTATAAAATTACAACTATAAAAATTGATTCAGCTTCTTGGAATACTAACAGTTTATAACAAAATAATAAAACGCATATTATGTAATCCTGGAAAAAAAGTTGTATTAGCCTACGTGATACGCAAAAAATGCGATGAGATATAAACGTCTAACTTTGTACGAGCGTATCTTATATAAATATCAGAGTATAATAATAACATTTATAGTGTAATAAAATAAGATCCATTAGGAAGCTAAAGTAATATTTTCAGAATTTTTTGATGAAAAATGAGCTTGTTCGAGTGTGGTGAACGACACTGGCCGGCAGAGTGCCCTACCGTGCCGCGTATTGTCACTATTGAGCTTGAATACCGTGCACTGATTGAAATGATTTGAGGGGAACGGCGGACGCAACACGTTCTCTCCTGTCTCGCTACCCTCCCTACATGCCGCCGTAGTTGGCGAACAGTATACCTATATCTCACCCGGCCGACACTATCTCTCTCTAGCAGCTATCTCTCTCTAGCAGAAATGCCATCTTATACGCCGGCAATAATAAATGCCTTTATTCGAATTTTAACCACGTAACCTTCGTCTCTGAAAATCAGCTGTTCAACAGCTGACTCACAGTGACGACTTTACCACTAGGCCAACTCGATGTGTTAAAAGTTTATATGACCAATCAGTCAGGTAATAGAAAGGCGCTATTATTTGTTAAGTAACATCGGTTGGGCAAGCGAATTTATACGGTGACCAGCTGACAGTCATTCGTGAACAAACTCTACGGGGGGTACCTGTTCAAACTCATGCCTAATCTACGTCAAAAAAACAAATAAAGCAAAAAGTAATCAATATATTTTGTCAATAATTTTCAGTTCCAGATTACATAAAAAAAGCCAAAAAAATAAATATTATGGCAAATTTTTTAAAATTCACTGGTTAAATACTACTTACGTTACTAATGCACATTAATAAAATTGTTGTACTTAGGGTTATGGTTGTAAAATGTGTACAGTTTCTCCACTTTTCAGGAAAATCTCACTTAAAGATATTTTGTTAACTGAAAAAAATTGTTTTTAGAAAAAACATTTCTAAATTTTTTTAATTGCACTAACAGCAAGGTGATGTTGATGCATCAACCTAAACTGTGATACCTGAATTATGACTGGGAAGTGTGGTTAATATTGTGTTAATACAAGGTATGTTAATAAGTGTGTGTTAATAGTGTAAGGCGTACGGGTGGTACTAAGAAGTTGTAGACCGGTAGCTAATTGTTTTAATTTTTGAAAGAACAGTTTATTATTAATAATAGTCAAATTTAGTTTTTAAACGTAAGTTTTGTAATTCATTTAATTACAGTAATCTTATTTTAGTTTTTAGTAGTAGGCTAAGTTTAATCAATAATTTGTGTAAATAAATAATATAATTGTTATAAGTTTAAAGTAAGCCTGTTTATTATTTAACATATCCAGATCCCAAACGAACCTAATATTAGATGTTAAAATATATAATTACCTGCACAAACATAATTCATAATTGACCCTGGAAAGTTTAAAAATATTAAAAGAAAAATCTTCATTTCTTTGTAATTACCCTTTGGAATTTAAAGTATGGTAGGAATTTTATGGATTATACACGTGGAATTTAAAGAGGGAAAGCTTTTCCAGAAGTTCCATTATTTTAATTCTTTCGTTGTTTTTACCTACACAGCATAACAGTTAATTTTAAGAGATACATGTACTTCTTAGCATATTTATTTTAATCTTATTTAATTTCTTAAACAAAACAAAAATTTAATACATTTCAATTTTTTACTTTGTCTTGCCTATATGATTATAGGTACATATAGGAAGGAAAGTATTTTTTTATGTCGATTTTTCGAAATCGAGTTTTCACCGGATCTACACGTTTGTAGACCCTATGAACCCCCAAAAAAAACATGTTTTTAGCGATTGGTCTGTGTGTGTGTGTGTGTGCGTGTGTGTGTGTATGAACAGAATTTCTCAAGAACGAAACAGTGTACGAAATGTATGTTGCGCATATATATAAAATATACATTTTAGAGCAAAAATGTAGATAATAAAAGTTGTAGAGGATTTAAAATCCTATAACTTTAATTTCAAACTTTTTATAACGGTTAGTTTAGCGGTAATTAGCCGTTTTCTGTTTTTTATCACGGAAACGGGTAAAAAACTAGATTTTTTTTTAAAGATTTCAGCCTTATTATGCATTTTACGACAAAAAAGTATAAAATAAAATTTATAGAAAATTAAAAACTTGCAACTTTTATTTATAGTGTTTTTCTGTACAGAGCTTAGTTTAGCGTGAAAGAGTGATTTTTTCGTATTTTTAAGCCGAACTGAAGTTGATTTTCATTTTGCGTCTTTCACTCATGATGAAAACTAGGTTATGTTTATTAAGGTTAGTTTTTGGTTTATTTTCTAATGTTAGGTTTATTGTTAATTATTTGTATTGGGAAGAGAAAGTTGTGTGAGTGTTTCACACCAGATTTTTTGAAAATGTTATATCCCTAGATGGAATCGATGATAAAGTACATAATTTGAGATATCCAGAACGCTGACATGTATTGACAATATTATTGCAATACCGCAACATAGTTTTGCCGTTAACACCTGTCATTTGAACTTGGTTATTCTCACTATTTTAATGAGAGACATCCTTCTCTCTACCAATGTCAACGGCAAATATCAAATCCCCCAATAAGGCAATATGAATGTGACCTTACTTAGGCAAAGTTATTTTATTGGTAACAATAATACTGATACTGACAATACTTATAAATCTTGCATTGAGCTCAAGATTAAGGGACTTCGACCCTTAGGTCGAAGAAAGATGTCATGGCTTCTTACCATGCGTCAGTAATTTGGGATACGTTCTGTGGAAGAGGTTATTCATACGGCCATTGACACAGGATGAAAATTGTGGTCGCAAGCATCCAGTAGGGGATAACACGAGAAAAAGTTACGTAGTTCAGGAGCTAATCCTAAATTAATATTTGTTTTAATCCTTTCAATGGGTGTTTTTCATTTTTAGAAAAAAAGAGTTTCTACACATCTGATTCTTTTTTTATATTTTATGACCACAATGGATCACTTTAGTAAAATTTAGAAAGATTCTTTCTTTTCGTATTCTTTAGCTTGATTTTTTGCCAGTATGCTCTCATTCGGGCTGATCTTGCTTGCCGAACTTCCTCTGAAACGATCGGTTTCTTCCTGCTTGGGTTTGTTCTTTCGTCTGATTTTGTTTCAAATCTACTTTCCTTATTTCTTAAGATTTTTAATTTTTCTGTTTTATTTTCTAAATCTTGGAAAGTTAATCCGAGTTCGATTATGTCTTCTTTGACACTTCGCATCCATGCTCCCGATGTTACCATTGGAAAGAGTTTCTGATCATCTTGTTTAAAATTCTGTCTTTAGGTGTTCTGATAAGATGTCCAAGAAAAGATATATCTGAATTATTTATTATTTATATTTCATTATATATATCGATCATAATTTGTCATTTGTATTACCCATATTTCGGATATGAACTGCCTTGTACAGAAGAAAAAGTCGCTGGGAATAATTATGTAGGGGCCTATAATTTAAAATAAGTAATATTTTTAATAATTAAAAGTAAAATAGAAATCTGGCCGGCTTCGATCAGATCACTGTTAGTGGTGAGATTAGAGTAGTAATATCGCACTAGTCTACAACGCGGAGATCCTGGGTTCGAATCCCGGCTAGTGTCTGAAAATTATAACAAACTCACCGTTCCTGTTTCATAACCCAACGTAGTCGCTAATACAATACACAAGTTTTTACAACAGAAAACCTATTTCATCAACCAGTTTTGAGATAATCACGAAATATTACTATGTTTCAATATGTATCGTCTATTTTAGGCTCTTTCGAAATACGTATGGTTGTTAATAAACTTGACAAACTACTTTTTACTCTTATAACTACAATTTATTAACAATTTTTTTTCTGTAATTCTTTATTTATGACTGTAAATTTGTACAAGTAGCCTAAATGTGATGATCATTTAATGGTGTAAATGACACGATAGACATGAGAGGGGTAGAGCCTCCATTGTTGCCTACCCAAAAATACAATTTTTATATTAAATTAGCAGGTTTCTACTCCAGCATCTATTAAGGTGTCTAGCGGGATTTCCAGATAGATGTAAAATTGCAAGTGAACAAACCAGTGGGTATTCATGTACATGTGAGTTGTGAAAGCAAGTGTGTAGGTGTTTGATGAAATTTTGAACAAAAGGTATTTTCAAATCTGTATGTAAAATTTTTTTGCTAACGTAGAGGGGTGCTTTTACTATAAGGCGTAATGCTTTTGACCGGATTACTTGAATGCATTGGAAATTAGAGTGTTTGCTTGAACCGTAAATTTGGGAGCCGTAGGTTCATATACGTTTCAAAAGAGAACAATACATGCGTAATTTTTGTCCCAATCGTAATTTCGATCTTTGTAAAGTAGGGAATATAAATAAATTATTATGCTTATATAACTACTGGTAAATTACATTTTATTTACTTAGATTAAATTAATTACGGAAGTTATTAAACTTGAGACTGAAACTTTCTTTTTATTTCTATTTAGGAAATTCACAATCTGTTGGAAACAATCAGTGAATGTGATAACACAAAATTTGGAAAAATTAACATGGTAAATAAACGTGACGGAGACACAGTTCAGTGACAGAACTCCGACATGAATAGATAAGTGTAGCATTAAGTGCAGCATTTAGAATACTGTAATGGATAGTCAATTACAGTACTACGTTAATAGATGAGGTCTCGGCTTCACCGACGTTTTAGACGTCTTATTGGATTGTTAGCGAGAGTCTGCGTAGCCAGATTTGAGATCAATGGATTATGGTGGTTCACGAGTTTCTTCCCTAAATTTTGTATAGAGTTTTAAGAAAACATCATTTATGTAGGGTACGTTTAAGTCTGAGTGTAGCGTTTTATTGGTTACATAATAGGGGGCGTTAACTATCCTCCGTAAAAGCTTTGATTGAAGTCTCTGAATTTTTGCTAATATTGATGGTTTTGCACACCAGTAAAGCTGACTGGCATAGCTTCATATTGGTCGAAGGTAGGAGTTGTAAATGGTTAATTTGGATGTAGTTGGTAACTTGGATTTGCGTGAAAGAAGTCTGTACAACTGTTTGAACCTGTCCTGGAGTGCCTTTCTCGTTTTATTCACGTGTACATTTCATGTGAGCCTCTTATCTATATATAAACCTAGATAACGGATAAATTCAGAAGTGTGAAACTAACCATAAAATTATAATAAATATTTCATTAATTTAATAGTATTTTATACTACATTTATGTCATCTAAAAACAATCATACGTTTTGAAACACCCTGTATCTCAAACTAATAATCTGTTGATATTAAAATTTTTTATTTATTTTTTCTAATTATGAACTTGCGGTTAAACATGTATTTAAATTGTTTTCATTAATTTAAAGTAATCTGCAATACAAAATGTTATTGCTAAATTTACTACTTTTCTAAAATAAAAACTTGTTCGAATTTATTTTATTACTTTCCTTCGCAATGTTTATTAAAAATAAAAACAAAAGTATTTCAGTGTAGCTACATTTTAAATCTGAGAGATTATTTTTATTTACTTTCTTACTCTTTACAGTTTTCCAAACGAGGCGCAAAATCGATTTTTTTCTCTGGTGTGAGGATGATATTCTAGGCGTAAGGGTTATTAAGAAATTAATATTGAGTATTAACTCATTATAAAGAGCTTCTCAAAAGAAATATTTTCATATTAAAATTGTTTTTTATTCCTTTTTTGTAAAATGGTGGCTTAAGTTCTTAATTAGTAGAAGAGTACAAAGAGCTTTTAATATCAACATTTCTGAACTTTTTCAAGTTCTTTTAATTCTACAAGCGATGTTTTTATTAACTTCCTTATTTACATTCATGATTCAGGCATAAATATGTTAACTGTTAATCCTTGATATTTTTGTTACCTTTATATGTTAAATTACTTTGGAAAGTTAAACCCTGGTTCCCTTATACAACATTTATGTCAAACATGTTTTTTAATTTTATTATTAACATTTCATCTCGTACTGTATTACGAGTAGTACACCGACAGAGACAGACGAGAGATAAATTTTCTGTCGCCGTAGCAATCGACGACAAATAAAATTTTCTTTCGCCGTAGCGATAGACGACTGAGACACTTTGACATCCGTTCGTAGCCCGCGACACAGTTATCAGTCTGTCTTGAAACGGCACTGAAAGTGGTATGATTAAATTCATAGTCAGATCTTTAGTATAAAAACAATATATTGAAAATTACAGATTTGGTGATCATTCTTCTAGAAGAAGAAAAGGACGATGATTTAGTGCTTTTAGATAAATAGCCTACGTTAAAAACGAAAAATATGACAAATTTATCACATACTGGTGGATTTGAAAGCAGTAACTGTTTACTTATCCGAGATAAACTCAAAAATTATTTTTCTAGCTAGGTTGATCGGGTAACTTGGCAAGAATATGTCGTCAATAATCGAAAAAATGTCTTGTAAATCAACAATATTGTTAAAAATATATATGTAAAAGCAATGCAGTACCTAACTGCTTTCTTTAAAACGTCTCCTATATCCTTCTATACATTATACCTAATTAATCCGTCCTTAAATACTTCTAACCTTGGATCAAAAATTGGAAGATTTTGAGCGACGAGGTTAATCAATATTTTTTCATCGTCTTTAGTAAAGGGTTCTATTACAACAATACAATCATAAACAAAACTAAAAAAAAAATGTAAATACTGCACTGTGGTTTTTTCCTATATTTCTTTACATTAACTGCGAACTAAACACTGCGAGACAAATGACTTTACTGGTTCGAAACCCGTATTGCCTCGGAATGAATTCTACCAAAAACCATTGAACCAGTAGTGTTGCGGTATTTGAGAGGCACATTACTCTGTCGCCTGCCGCTGTCGCGATGCACGGAAGTCCACCTTAACCCTTTCTTACCCAGTGTGGCATAGAAGTCACATTGGAGTGAAATAACAAATATAAAAACTTTAATTGTTAGCGACTACTTTTGATTAAAGAACGCTGGATGTGAAGTGTAATAATTTTCTGTACCCTAGCCAGGAATCTAACCTGAGACCTCCACTTTGCAGTGTAAGATACTGACCACTACGCCACGAACGCGACCATTAGTTTCTTTTTAAAGTTAATTTTAGTTTTAAATATTCGAGTTCATTAACTAAAATAAAGTAGCATTTCTTCGAGTATGTTAATGTACATACAAATATATTTTTTAGGCTGTAAATAGTGATTTTGTCCATTTTACCAATATTTTTAAATTGTAAAATTTTTTAAGTCTTAAATAATGCTTTGATATTAAAATCATCTTTAGTTATTTTTTGCTACAAATCTAAGCAAGAGAATATTGTTTAGGAAGCCTGCACATATTGTTGGGAACTTTGATACCATCAAGCCCAATGTGACATATGTGTCACACTTTTCTGTCCTGCCATCAAAAAGGCTGAAGGTCTTAAAGTGATTTTATTTCACTTAAATGTAAGTAAAGTGTATGAAACAATGTACACATATTTGTTTGTATATAGTTAAAACATTTGGGATTGAAAGGGTTAACGAAGCTACAGATCTGATGAACTGATGTACTAATAGATTGGGTTGCTACAGATTTAAATTCTCAAGTTTCAACTGTTTTTCACGTTTCATAACCTCTAAAAATGGGTTTTCGGCGAGTTTTTAAATATTTAATTTTAAATACAGTATCTATAAAATTTAGGTCATAAAAGTATAACATTTTTTAAACGTACAAATAAATGTGTTATGCTTTGATTGGGACCACACAATTTACAACGTACTCAAAATTTTTATGTTTTTTTATTCATAATGCGTGTGTGTTGAAACCTGTTCATTTTAGAACAATAAGCAACCCCAAACCAATGAGATGAGAATGATATGTATGACGTGTAAATGAGGTATAGTCTTGTACACACTCAGGACGATCATTCCTGAAAGAGTATGGTTAATTAAACTCCAACCATCAAAGTACAGTTAGATTAAAATAGGGTGAGAGTGCAAAATAATTCATGAGGGAATTTTTTCTGTTGTAATTTTTAAATGTTATCTTTTTTGATAAAGGATTTACCTATTTTACATTTTGTAAAGTAATCATAATTAAAACTTATTGTTTAACAATAAAATTAAATGTTTAAAAAATCAGCTATTTCATTAAAAAAGAAAAAAATTCCCTGTCGGTAAAACACTTCATGGAAATATTACATTAAAAATTTCCTATTCCTAAATCATCATGTAGCTTTACTCTCATCCTATTTTAAATCAGCTGTACACTGGTAACCACAGTCTAGTATTTAAATCCGTATAAAAGTAACTACCTTTACAAGGAATTGAACCAAGAACCTTCGTCCTCAAAAAAATCAGCTGTTAAACAGCTGACTAGAAATCATCGCGTTAGAAGCGAAAATTCGGTTAACAACCATTTGGGTAACAGAAACTAGTAGTATGATTTAAAATTTTAAATATTTCTGTTAGAATTTTTCACGGTTGGGTAAAATCAATAATCTTTTTGTAAGGTACATTCGTATTCTAAGAGTTTCTTTTTAATACTGTTATTTTCAACCTTTAAAATCCCTTTAGCACTTATACACGGATATTTTAAGGAAAAGTGAATTTTATATCAATAAAAAGACACATTGTATTTGCTATTGTCAATTTTTATACAGTGTTCTTTCCTCCTTATACCCAGAGTTTTTGCAAAATGTTCACCAAACACGAACAGTAGCTTGCTTCGGCAACCACTCTACTTCCGACGTTATTCTCTTTCTGCGTCTTCTCCATCCCTTCTTACGACGTCATCTCAAGGGTCCGGTCTTATTATGCGCGTTATTGGCAAACATGGTCACGTCTTCCCTTTACGAGCATCTCCACCCTCCATCCCTCCAAACTCGGCCAAAATTGTTTACTGAATTCTCTTCTGGTCCCGTGTGTGTAACGTAAACAACCCATTGTACCACCACTGACTACCATTTCCTTTTTACATGTTCGCCCCTCACCCGTTGATGACGGTTTCAATAATAATTTATATTTCCCGATTCTTTTCATTGTTTCATTTAAATAAATAACTTTGAATATAATCACCGTTTTCTGGATGTACATTACCCGTTTTTTCCGTTATAACATCTACAGAAATATTCAAAAACTACCTTATTCTAACAACTCCATTATCACTTATTGAATTTATTATTCCAATGATTATAATAAATAAATGGCTCAACAGAAAAATGTTGCAACTAAAAAAATTTACAAAAGTGAGGTTTCAGGGGAATACGTTCTATAAATCCTCTATTTGATCGTAATACTGAATTCTAACGGAATTGTACTAAAATCTCGGAAATTCTTGAACCAAAATTGTCACACAGTGAAAAATCGTTATGCAGCTAAGAACCAGATGGTATCTTTCACTTTCTGTAAAAATTTGTTTTTGTTACTTGCAACGTTTTTCCGTTGACCCATTCAAATGAGATTTAAATATGCAAATAAAATCAGTACTACCTCGTTTATCCGGATTTATTGGGATCGAACATAATTTAGATAATCGGAAATCTGTATAAATCAGACACAGCAAATTGAAAACATAAAATATAATGGAAAACTTTAGATTTATTTATACCCAACTTAATTGGACAGAAACACACTACATTTACAAGGGCTTATTTTTTCTTCGCAAAATTTGTAGTTTTTAATTTTTTTAGCGTTTATTTTTTATCCGGAACTGTATTACTTTCTCTTGCCTATATGAATATATAGGAAGGAAAGTATTGTTTTCATGTCGATTTTTCGAAATCGAGTTTTCACCGGATCTATACGTTTTCAGACCCCCTGAACCCAAAAAACATGTTTTTAGCGATTGGTCTGTGTGTGTGTCTGTGTGTGAACAGAATATCTCAAGAACGGAACATCGTACGAACTTGAAACTTGAAACTTAAGTTACATATCACTACCGGACCCGACACGAACATTTTCATCAAAATCGGTCAACCGGAAGTAGTAGTTTATTCGTATAATTTTTCACTTTTTTGCGATTTTCTCAAAAACTAGTCCTACGATTTTTTTAAAAATCAACTGGTTTACTATATTTTTTATGCTCTACAATATAGGGTAGGCGCCATGTTTGCTGAAATTCTGCTTGAGGCTGTTTTTACGTAAAAACATTTTCTTTTTAAGATTGCGGCTTTAATATGCATTTTAGCGCAAAACGTTATATAATAAAAGTTGTAGAGAATGTAAAATTCTACAACTTTTATTTCAAACATTTTTTTGTATAACGCTTAGTTTAGCGGTAATTTGCGATTTTCTGTTTTTTTTCTCACGAAAATGTGTGAAAAATTGATTTTTTTAAGATTTCGGCCTTATTATGCATTTTACGACAAAAGTGTATATAATTTAATTTATAGAAAATTAAAAGATCTACAACTTTTGTTTAGAGCATTTTTCTCTACAGAGCCTAGTTTAGAGAGAAAGAGTGATTTTCCGTATTTCTAAGCCAAACTGAGGTTGATTTTCATTTTGCATCATTCACTCATGATTAAAATAAGGTTATGTTTTTGAGGTTAGTTTTTTGTTTATTTCTAATATTTTATTATTAATGTTAGGTTTATTGTTAATTATTTGCATTGGCAAGAGAAAGTTGTGTGAGTGTTTCACACCAGATTTTTTTACTTTGTTGACAACCACCCATTTCGTTCGCTGTTTTCCGCTGAATTTTTCTCGACATGAATTTTTGAACAGGAGCCCCTAGTGGAGTTTGTTGAGGGATGGCTGTCAGCTGGTCAGCATGCAAAGTCACTTGTCCAACCAGTGTTGCTTAGCAAAATAATATCTACTTTCTGCCAGCTGACTGACTGGGCTCGAAGGCCTTAAAAACTTGTAAAATTAATTTTGAAAAATAACTGTAAATGAGATATCTATGATTATCATAACGGTATAAACAACCTTTACAAATAAATTATTTATTTATTTTTGTGTGGTAACGCAGCACGTTTGCGCAATTGTTTCATTCATTAGTTTAACTTTCAAATCGTGTGTGTTGATAAGGACTTGCTGTCCTTACAAAAAAAACAGACAGTTAATTGACTGAATTGTAATTGAGCTCGTAATACTTTTGCAAATCATTTATTAACATGGCATGTATTTGTACATTTATTTATTTTCTGTAAAGTTTTCTGCAGAAGTGCTGATATTGACCAGTGTAAGTGATCTTTTAACATTCATAAGAAAGAAAACCCGTCTTGTTTCAATTTCCTGTGTTTACATTTAATTTTATCTTTATAGATGATGACAAAACTTGTGTTTATACAGTTCAGAGTTTATATTCGCGTATCCTGTCCAAAAACAAACAATCTGAAACTTATTCGAGCTTAATTAATTGTAGCTGAAGCTTTTTGATGTTAAGGAATTAATAAAAAAAACTTTTGTCGCTATTATTGCTTGACCCGTATTTTATTTTAAGAGTAAACAGAAAAGAAATTGAAGACAATGGATTAGAGGAAAAAGAAATACAGAATAGAAGAAAACGTAAGGGAAAATACAACAATAAAACTGACGGATTTATAGCGGCATAAACTAAAAGTTGCGCAGGGCGTTTCGTAGGCTCTACAAAATCACCTTTCTTTTTCTTCGTCTGTGTTTTTCTTTACATTTTCTTCTCTTTGTCTTTCATTACGTTTAAAAGTTTTTAATTAATGATTTTTCTTTATTATTATTAATTTTTTATTTTTATTAATTTGTCTTGATATCCATTAGCTTTGAATGAAAATTTATCAAACGGTTTTAGTATTAGTATAGTGTTACGTACTTCCAGGAAATCTTATTAAATGTCTTCCTTGGTAATTAAATATTTTCTCAATATCATTTTATTTTCTGGGCATTCTTTTTAAAACGAAGGAAACGACAAATATTTTTATGCTCACACAGATTTTTTAAATACATGTGACCTCATATCTCTTTTTCTACTGCTTCTTCATCAGCTAAATATTAACTTCCTCCGATTATTTGATAACACACTGTGACATTTATTCCGGGTTCTTTCAGGTTGCTTATAAATAACAAAACCTACTTTTAATTTAATAGCAAATATTTCCTGAGAAATTAATTACAAAAATTTTGTTAAAGTTAGCCTATAATAATTAAAAATACTATAATACTCAAATAAATTACAGAATAATATCACAGAATGTTCTAAAACTTAACCAAGACTTAACTAAAAAGAAGTATGGCGAGTTACTTTCAAATAATTACCGTAATTGATTCATACTTACAACAGGATAAAAATTGCGCACCAATTGCCCGTCACAAAGAAACTGCATCAATAGGCGACGAGCAAATCGTTTTTAATACATTCACTACACCACTGTTAAAAATATAATACTGATTCGCTGCAGAACTGCTACTCTCAGTCAACCTGGAATTTCTTCCGCAGGTTCATGTAAATAAAGTTATCTAAACATGGTTTAACAGTGTTCTTTTAGTGGTTTTTTTAATAAAATAATTCTGTTACAAGGTATGGCAAACAATGAAAAATATTTGAAAATAATTTTATAAATCAATTTATTATTTTTTAATTGTTTGTATATTACACACTCATTATTTTATTGATACACAAGTAACCTGAAGATTAAATTGTTTTTTCATCGTTGGAGAAGATACATTTTAAAACTACACATATTCTTTATAAAATTATTGGTTATGACCCAAATAATTGAGATAAAAATACGAAATTTTTAAAAAAGTCTCATTGCGCTGTTGGTACATCATGTAAAATATTATTTTAGGATTATTATTAAAGAAGTTGATATTTTTAACTCGGTTCTCTCCTAAGCTGTTAAAAAACTTTTTTATACACGTGGGAAAAAATAAAAGAGAAACTATCTTCTGAGGAACGGACAGTTTTATCGTCTCACTACCTGTTACGAGCGGGCATAGCCCTTCTATTTATAGATAAGAAACAAAAATAAATTAAGGAAATAATCGTAGTTTTTTTCACGCACTTCTTTTAATAACAGATATAATTCAAATAAGGCACAAATAGTTTCCCTTTTATTTATAGAATAAAATTATTAAAAGTATGACCATAAATTAAAGGAGAAGTTAGTTTTAGAAAACTTTGATATGATTATAACATAAAAAGTTGTCTAGTTAATTGGAGGTAGCGGTTTCCGTGGAGGGGTATTTGCGTGCTGTGAAATCCCTCTTTTTGGATGTGTTTGTATGTGTACAGACCAGTTTTTCGTTCGTATTCGATATCGTGCAGAGTTCTCTAATGTTACTCCGACCACAAAAACTATTATTCTCAATTAGGGAAATGCGATACGCTCTGATATATATTTATTTTACCTTAAATATTCACCGCAGATTAGGCCTAGCTTAATGTATATTATTTTGTTATTTATACAATGCAGCTAAAATATTTAAACTTTTTTGCTTTGTTTCTTATCGCTTCGTTCTACTTTACCGCAATATAAATCTAACCAGAATAAACGATACATTGACACATATCGTTGTCCCTTGAAGCCAAAAACTATTTTACATATTTTCCGTTTGTTTGTTTGGATGTGTCCGTGGTTTCAATTTAAATACTCGAGATTTCAGATTTTCTCTGGGGTTTGGGAACATGACTAACAAAAAAGGTTTTAATCATTGTTACTTTCCAAGGCCTCCTTATGGGTTAGAATTTGTATCGGTGAGTCATTCAGTCACTGAGTGACCCTAAGAGCTATTTATGTTACTTGGATTCAAAATTTGTTGGGTCTTTTCGGAATGTCCCTCCATTCAGTAAAAAATTTCTACTAAGTGAAGAATGTAATGTAAGTTGTACTTACCATAACTAAATTAATTGCGTTCTTGGGTCTTGTGTTCGAATCCCATTCAAGCACGGCATATTTTCATACGTTACAAAAAATCATTTCATCCGTCACCGTCTGCATTAGCAGTAATTGCAGAACAGTCGGACGGTAACAAAAAAAAAAAAAACTAAATTAATTGGCTATATAATAATTAGTTTTGTGATATTAAAAAAAACACATATAAGTTCATAAAAACTAGTTTAGTTATTGAGATAAACTACACACAGTTAAGAAAAAAAACTGTGACGTTTTAAAAGTCACAATTTATTTTTTCTTTTCTATTGTTCTTACGGGTTTTAACGATTAAAATAAAATTTTTTTAGTCGCTTATTTCTGTTTAGGTCTGGTTATTATAGTTTCTTCTTTTTCATGGTTTTCTTCTTCTGGTAAAATTATTTAGGTCCTTATATGTCTTCGTATTATCTCAATTTTTCCCCCTAGGGTAAAAATTCAAAGAGACAATCACAACGACGAAGATCGTGATTTTTTAAATCAAAACAACAGTTTTAAATTTTTCTGCTGATGGTGAGGAGAGATGTCGGTACTACTTTGATTTTCTTTTCTGTTCAGGGGTGTAGTGGACCATCAATGTTTTTTGTATTACAATAAAATAAAGGAATTGCTCACTTTTCATTTCAAAGTGCTCCTCACCTTGTAGCTGGCGGGAAAAGGTATAGAGAACAATCATTTCAACTCAGCATTACAACAAGAGTTTTCAACCAACTGAGATAATACGAAGACATAAAAGAACCTCAATAATTTTACCAGAAGAAGAAAACTGTAAAAAAAGAACAAACGAGTGAACTATAATAACCAGACCTAAACAGAAATAAACGACCAAGAAAATTTTATTTTAACCGTTAAAACCCGTAAAAACAATAGAAAATGGGTTCGAATCCCACTCAGGCACGGCATATTTTCATTCGTTACAAAAAAAAATCATTTCATCCTCCATTGTAAACAGTTCCACCCCAACGTCGTCGCTAATGACCGTTGTAGTTGATGCGACGTTAAATAAAAAAAAAAAAAAAAAAAAAAAAAAAAAAAAAAAAAAATAGAAAATATATAAAAAAAAAACAAATTGTATTTTCTAAAACATCACACAACACACAGTAAATATACTTAGTCCATTATGTAGATGGCCAATACGATTTGATGTCTTCCAAATATTTGTAGAAATAAATCAGTTCCCTGATATCTGTGACACTATAAAAACTCGCACAGATAAATGAATCCAGCATGTCCCGACTTATCCCACATTCTTCAAAAAACAGCGCTCATTGATAAGTAAAGCGATAACGCTTATCACTTGGTGATAGGTCGAAACCAAGATTAAAGTTCGTTTGTTTATCAGTCCTATATAAGATATTTCATTATAGTACAGTTACAATAAGACGTATTTTTGCTTCAATAAGCAATTATATACTCAGTAAAAAATTTGTACTGAGTACGGGGACATTCCAAAAAGACCCAATTTGTTTTTGAAACCCATATCATACATCACTTTGGACTACTCCTGCGATTGAGATTCTTTATGATGCTAAAAAAGAATGAATTCATTGAGCGAAATTATGCATCAAAGAAAACGGAGACCATTTCGAGTTACTTTATAGGAATTTAAAATACTTTAATTTTTTAAATTTTATTTCTTGGTCTTAAGGCCAGCCCAGTCAGTCAGCTGGCAGAAAGTCGCTATTTTTTGTTTAGTAACACCGGCTGGGCAAGCGACTTTGTATGGTGACCAGCTGACAGCCATCTGTGAACAAACTCTACTGGGGGTCCCTGTTCAAATTCATGCCTAATTCACGTCACATAACACAGCAAAGCAGCGATCAGATAGGGTAGTTTTCAATAACGTACAGTTCCCGATAATAAATAAAGCTAAAAAAAATTTCTCATTGTTTTCAGAGTTGAAAAAAATATTTGATGAACTACTTTTGTTAACCTATGAAAAATTATCTAATTTTGTTAAAAAACAGTAATTTTTAGCAGCAAATTAGTCTGGTTTTGTTATTAACAAAAGTAAAATTTCAGTGTCTTATATTAATTTACTTAATTTAAACATTTTTCTCATGAATTTTTGTTGTATGCTTACTTATTGAATTAAAAAAATTAAAACCTTCATTAGGTATTTAAAAAAATTATTTGATGTAAAACTTAAAAAACATTTTCGACCACTAACTTTTGTGTTTTATGTCATATCTTAAAAAATATTAAAGGTACTGTTCTGGAACTTAATTTATTGGATTTTTAAGGTTTTAAACCATAATAAACAACCACGTTTGTTTTCTTAAAAATTTGTAGAATAAATTATAAATAAGTTATTTATAGATATTTAATTTAATCGATACGAAAATGTTTGTTTGACAAATTAATTTTCTTTTAAAATTTTAATTTTATTAATATGAAAAATGATAAATGTGATGCGAACGTTGGAATAAACAAATAAATAACTCAGAAGTAATAAAAATGCATTGAACGAACGTTTTATTAAAAATATTTCACTGTAAGAATATATTAAAAATGAATTTTTTATATATTTTATTGTCTACTTGTGCACATATAATAAAATAAATACTGGTGTCTTTATTCATTTGATAAGGTAGTATTATATAATTTAGATAGGTTTTCTCTCTTTTGTAATATTGACTTTGTCTCGTCGAGTTCATTGCCAAGCCATTTTGTCAGCGATTTAATATTATTATTATTATTAGCATTATTTCGAGAGGTACCTTATCGATAGGTCTCTATATTAGAACCATATAAAGGCGCGCAGTCTTCTGTAAAGCAATAAGATAGGAACAGCGTTAAAGTGAGACGAAATGAGTTTTTGAAAGAGAGAATAGTATGGTAAAGCTGATATATGAGAAGTCGTTTTCAATTATGAAAGTGAGACGGAATGATGGTTGGAGGTAGGAGAAAAAGAGATGGAAATGGTGTGAGGGTGTATATGAAGTAAAGCAAAGCACGGGAGAACAATTTGCATGCTTTCCGTGTGCTGCCACATTGCCATGCAGAACACACTCTACGATTAGGCTCCAGTTTAAAACTAACTTTGGCAATCTCGGAGAAATAAAGCTTGTACTCGGGGAGGTCGAAACGTTCTTCACGATCTGCATCAATTACCATACGGATGATCCGGAACATTACGATTTCTCTATAACGAACAACTAGTATTCAACAAAAGAACAGAAACACCAAGTAAAACAAAGATGCAAAACAAAAAGTAAAGAAGAATAAGAATATTATATATATCTAAAATTTTCGGATTATAAACTTGTAAGATTATTCTTTTTATTTTCATTTTGTATCCCTGTCCGTCATTACATCTCCCTCTTCATTCCTCTTCTACATTATATATCTAACACATTTTAAATTGTAACTCGCTCAAGAAGATTTTATAAAAAAACCTTATATTCTACGGAAAATTAAATAAGAAACACAAGTTTTACGGTTTACTTTAAAAGTTAAACTTTAAAGACAGGGTCGTTAGAGGGAACCAAGAATTTATACGACATAAGTACCTGAAGTGAATTTTTAAGAAGGTTCTGTTTATATTCTTTTTTCAACAAAGTCAGTTACAAAATTTTCATCTAACTTGTCGGTAAATATTGTCAAGAAAGAACAAAATAAATATTTGTGATCTTTGTTTAATTTCAAGTAGTTACTTTAGTTACTGTAAATATTTTATTTATCCTTGTATATAACACCAATCAACGGCTTAATTGCTACCATCAATGGAAAGAAAATTTTGTTAAAGACTAAAGAAGAATTTGCAGTATAAAACAACTTGGAATATGCCAAATATTTTTAATACTCTTATCTAAAATTGATTTATCGATTTATTTTAAATGTAACAAAAAATCCGGTGTGAAAATAATTTTATGAAGTTTTTAACATAATCGGTTCATATCCCATTTGTAGTAGAAAATGTTTGTAGTCATATTGTTCTATGAAGAGTATTTTATTGAGAAATGTATAATTGACGAAATTTGCGACCCAAAAAACGGGAAAACTGCAATAGGAAAAACTATTTTAATGAAGAATCGAACGTGTAGATAAAATTTTCCGTTCCCGTGCGATTTTTATTTTTTAAAACAGTTTTAAAATTTTAATAATGGTATTTAAGATCAGTGACCTTGGAGGACTTTGAAATAATTTCCTCGAGTAGGAGTTTAGGTGAAATTATCAGATTTCTTCAACTTCCCTTTCTCGAGAAAAAGAATTAAAACCCAAAAGCACTTTTTGCTTTTAGGGTGGCATGAGGAGGTATTGGAAAATTAATCGTGGGTACCTTATGTGTTTTACTCTTAGCTGGTCAATTTTTGTTATAGATAGAGTTATAAATTATGTATTATCAGGTCAATATTAACAGAAAATTTGTGATTGAAGACATTTTATTATTTTTTACCGGGTTTACCTTCTGAAGTTTTCTATACAAAACTGTAAAGGGGTTTTGGATGGAGTAAAACCGATACACGCAGTAGAATTTAATTTTTAATCATCGAATCATTATTATTACCTTAACATCAAAACGGTAGACGAAACAATAACGAAGCTATACAGACGTTTTCATAGCAAACTACACTATCACACAAATCCACAAATTCATTTATTATCCGCTCCTCACCTACCGCACAACCCACCTAGATGACTGAAAAAGCAATGAAATAGAGACCTTTTGTGAATCGTCTTGAGGGTTGTCGCTGGGCGACTACCGCACACAAGTGACATCAAGACAATTATATAAAACTATTGACATTATAACAGCTGGTTGTATTGTTACACAGTTGTAGTTTATTTTCCTTAAATAAAGTCTATACATTTACATTTTCTTACAACTACCAACCAGAAGCACATTAAACAGATAAAAATACCAGTGACAGTTTTGGAAGAATAGCGAAAGAGACTAACAAGAGACTTAGGTTATGTGAAACACCAGATTCCAGACTGTTCTGTTCATGGAAGGAAGGAACATGACTATAGCATCCTTTCTTGAATTTACTGTCCACTAGAAAATCAGAAAAGTGCTCAGAAAACTGAAATCACTGACCCAATGCTGCAATCTGAAATGTAGCTGACGCAAACTGGCAAGTTATGTCTGACTGTTAAACGACAGTTATTTTGCTACACATCGGGACGTGACCAGATATTCATGGGTCCATCTAGTGTTTCCCATCCAAATATTTCTTCCCAATATATTTTCATGTTTTTTCGACGTGGGAAGTATTCTCGAATCCACTAGAAATTGCTGTTTCTCTTTGGTTGTTCTCTTAATCTACGAAAGAATTGCCAATTGACTAAATTTTATTCTGATTTTAATTTTATCAAAATATATAGTTTCGTCAAATCCCAGTCGTTCCATTTTTTATAATTGATAAACAAATCAGAACAGAATTAAAATAACCTCGATAAATTATTTTCCCCTAATTTTAATGGTGTCTTGAAATTCCTTTTGTTGTTATATTAGTGCAATACCTTCAATTTTTAATTGTACATTAAATGGAAAATTTTGATCATAAAAATTAAAGTTGGCTTTGCTTCTGTAGCTGTAAATAGTGAAAATCTATTTACTAAACATTGTCTCATTCATAGGTCTCATGTGAATAAAAAAGTTTAAGTCTTTTTATTATGATTGTATCTTCCAAAAACCCAAAAATGTCTTGGTAAAGTTTTAGACCACGTAAATTTGCTAATACTGTAGGTTTTACAAAACATTTTCGTTTCCACTGTTTCCAGATTTTTATAATTTTTCCTATTATTATTTATGATAGTCTAAGAAGTCTTTGTAACAGGCTGGTTGGTATTAAATTAATCGCACTCGATCTGCTGGTTCCAGGGCTACAAAACATAGTTATGTATCTTATTACATTGTCAGCCAATTATATGACTAAACTAATTAAGAACAGAAGTGGTAGAGGTGTAAAAGACACTAGTCACAGTTATCTCCTTTAAGAGTTATGAATTTAACTATATAGCCAGACCTTATGGGGAATGAAGTGAAGATGTTATTTGCAGGGTGGAAATTTGGTGCTTTTTGAAGGGCTGGGAATGTTGATAAGCATACGCTTTCAACTTAATGAGGAAGGAAATAGTAAACCATCTCACTCCTCGTTATTACTTAGTAAAATCTCTAGCGGTTCTAACCAGCCTTCCCGCTGTTGATCTAAACAACAACAGTCCAAGAAATAAAATAAAATATTGAAAGGATGCAACATGAATGAAACTCATTAAGTATTGCTGGTAGCTAGACAAGAAAGACAATCAAGAGGCAATGCCCCGTAGTTGAAACATAAAGGAAATGATGTTATTTTTTAAGATTTGTTATCTTTCTTGAGATAAGTAACCAACATAATTACAACATGAATAATTTTCATATATTTATTTATAAAAAGAAAAATTTTATGAAACATTTAAAACAAAGCACAAAAGCTCGGTTCTATAGTGGGTTATCTTGTTTATTAAGAAATAAGACGAAAGTTTTCTGATGGCGGGTTACAATGTAAAAGGGAAAACGGGAGAGTTTGAGTCAGAATCCAAGCAGTATTCTTGTTTTTGTAAATAACAATGATTTTTCATGTCAACCAGTAAATTACAAGTAATATTTTACATAAAATGCGAAACAAGAGATAAGAGTATGACTGTAAATTCCTTTTCTCTTGTTAAAACTAATATAAATATCATCACGTTCAGAAAAGACTGCATGATATTCGCCAACTTGCTTCAGGATAAACAGTAATTTACAAAGATCTTATTTTTCAGTAGGCTAACTATATATCAGAATATTTCAATCGGATGCATTAATTATTTTCTTAAAGTTTTGGCGACCTTTTGGAGTAATTCCTGATAAACTGCAAAGTAAAACATTGTTAGATTGATGTAACACTGTGAGTAATTATTATTCAACAATTTAGTAAATTATTCTTTAGGTGGTACTCATCTACTGGAATGCGTTTGACAATTCCCCACCATGCTGTAAATTTTAAATTGAAACCGTAGGCTCATATATTTTATATTGAGAACACATAAATATACAAGCAACGTTACAGACCAAAGTCAGACACGCTGGGGGAAGCTATTCTCCGCCAGCGACTAGCGCATGCGCTAGTGTAATTTTGGCGGTTGTTAAATTATAGTATATTTATTGAATAGTAAAACTAATCACCCTCGATCAAAATTGAATCTCTGTTCTAAAAATTAAATATACAAAACCATTTTGAGACCAATCTGGACTTACGGTGTCCAACTTTTAGAAGTAGCGGCAGAGAGTAACTTAAAGTCGATCCAGGCCTCTCGATTAAAATTTTTAAGACTTGCTTCTGGCGCTCCTTTTTACTTTCTCCTGAGTATATGAATATATAGGAAGGAAAGTATTGTTTTCATGTCGATTTTTCGAAATCGAGTTTTTACCGGATCTACACGTTTTCAGACACCATGAATCCAAAAAACATGTTTTAGTGATTGGTCTGTGTGAACAAAATACCTCAAGAACGGAATATCGTACGAAATTGAAACTTGAAACTTAAGTTAGATACTGCTACCGCACCCGACACGAATATTTTCATCAAAATTGGTCAACCGGAAGTAGTAGTTTATTCGTGTAATTTTTCATTTTTTTACGATTTTCTCAAAAACGGGTCCTACGATTTTTTTTAAAATCGCCTGGTTTACTGAACTTTTTATGCTTCACAAAATAGGGTACGTGTCATGTCGCTGAAATTCTTGGAGAAGCTGTTTTCACGTAAAAAAGTTGTTTTTTTAAGATTGGGGCTTTAATATGCATTTTAGCGCAAAAATGTATACATTAAAGTTGTAGATAATTTAAAATCCTACAACTTTTATTTGTACAAGTTTTTTGTATAACGCTTAGTTTAGCGGTAATCAGTAATATTCTGTTTTTTCCCACGAAAAAGTGAAAGATTTCGGCCTTAGTATACATTTCACGACAAAAGCATATATAATTAAATTTATAGGAAATTAAAAGATCTACAACTTTTATTTAAAGCATTTTTCTCTACAGAGCCTAGTTTAGCGTGAAAGAGTAATTTTCCGTATTTTTAAGCCAAACTGAGGTAGATTTTCATTTTGCGTCTTTCACTCATGATTAAAATTAGGTTATGTTTATTGAGGTTAGTTTTCGTTTATTTCTAATGTTTTATTAGGTCTACTAATGTTAGGTTTATTGCTAATTATTTGCATTGGCAAGAGAAAGTTATGTGAGTGTTTCACACTAGATTTTTTCCTACGGTGTCAAATTTAGTTCAATGAAGATTGCAGTCGTTGATTTTAGACCACTCTTATAAATTAATTTTTTAATGCAATGAAATGTTAGAAGAAAATAACGTGAAAATAATATTGGCATGAATATATATTTTGCTAAAATTGAAATAGAATAGTAATATATGTGTATGTGTAATATGCTTGAAATTTATGATATTAAAATGAAGTACTGGAATGTATGGATTTATTTCATTCCTATCCATGATGAACAACCTCGACTACCTAAAACTGATTGTTGCTTATCTCTTCGACATTATGACGTTATGTACGTTTCTGAATGTGGATAGGCTGGTAGTTACATATATACATCGTTTATTCCTTGTATGTGTGTTTGTGTACGAATCCAGTAATGAGAGGATTGATAGATATGCCGTGTGTAAGTATCCCAGATCTGTTTTGAACCGTTCGCTTTGATAGATCTGTTCATCGGTACGCCGGCCGGTTGAATGACATGATACGGTTTCAGTCATTAATCAAATATGTACTGTATTAAAACATTTACTCCGTTCACTCGATATATCTACGTGCGGTCGTGTGCATTTCGTGTTCAATATAGTGTGGTGGATATTTCATGTTTGTTCTCAAATTAATCGTTATTAGCAGGGAATTTCTCACCGATTAAAAAAAAAAAAATCTGGTGTGAAATTCTCACATGACTTTATCTTGCCAATGCACATATTCAACAATATATCCTAACATTAGCAATAAAACATTAGAAATAAACGAGAAATCTAACCTCAAAAAACATAACCTAATTTTAATCATGAGTTGATGCAAAATGAAAACCAACCTTAGTTTGGCTTAATAATACGGAAAATCACTCTTTGACGGTAAACTAGGCTTTATAAAGAAAAATGTTTGAAAATAAAGTTGTAGATATATTAATTCCCTATGAATTTTATCACATACACTTTTGTCGTTAAATGCATACTAAGGCTGAAATCTTAAAATATCCATTTCTTTACAGATTTTCATGAACAACAAAACAGAAAAGCACTAATTATTACCGCTAAACTAAGCATTATACAAACAAATGTTTGAAATAAAAGTTGTAGGTTTTTAAATTCTCTACAAATTTATTATACACGTTTGCCCTAAAATGCATATTAAGGCCGCAATCTTAAAAAACAATTTTTTTTCTACTAGATTATAGTCTCCCCAAGAATTCCAACACACATGATACTTAAACTTTCTTATAGAGCATAAAAATGTAGTAAAAAAGTAATTTTTTTAAAAATCGTAGAAGCCGTTATTGAGAAAATCGCAAAAAGGTGAAAAATCGTACGAATAAACTTTTACTTCCGGTTAACCGATTTTGATTAAAATGTTTGTTTTTATCATGTTCCCTAACAGTACTTTACGTAAGTTCCTTGTTTCACCTTCGTACGCTATACCGTTCTTATGATATTTTGTTCACACACACAAACACCAATCGCTAAAACCATGTTTTTCATGGGGTCTGCAAACACCCATAACAGGGAGGTGAAGTGTTAAATTATTTGCACTCGATCTGCTAGTTCCAGGGCTACAAAAAATAGCTCTGTTTCTTATCACATGGTCTTTGATATAATTACATGACTAAAACTTTTAAGAACAGAAGAGGTAGAGGTGTAAAATACACTATTATCTCCTCTGAAAGTAATGAATTTCATTTTACAGCCAGACCCTGTGGTGAATGAAGCGAAGTTGTCATTTTCAGGGTGCAGAATAGATACTGTCGGAGGGCCTGGCATGCTGATAAGCATAGGCTACTTTGTACTCAGTGAGGAAGGCATGGTTAACCACCTCACTCCTCGTTTTACTTAGTAAAACCTCTAGAGGTTTACACCAGCCTTTCGGCTGTTATCCTAAACAACAACGGGGCCTGCAAACGTGTATTTCTGATAGAAACTTAATTTTTAAAAATCGACATGAAAACAATACTTTTCTTCCTTATATTCATATGGGGCAACAGAAAATAAGATTATACGAGGTGTGGCTGTTAAATAACGAGACTGTTGCTGTAAAAAAATTTATTTTAATTTTATACATAATCACTTATTGTCACCTTCAATTTACACGCCTTCCCTATCTCTACAACGCTCCATGCGAATTTTCCATTGTTGGAAACAGTGCTGGAAGTCATCTTCTGTTAGCTCCTTCAGAACATGTGCCGCTTTCTGTTTTACAGATTCCACAGACTCAAATCTTGTTCCTTTTAATGCAGATTTCACCTTAGGGAACAGGTAGAAGTCACATGGTGCAAGATCTGGTGAATAAGGTGGATGTTATAACACTGAGATGCTGTACATGGCTAGAAACCTCTTGACAGATAACACGGAATGAGCTGGCGCATTGTCTTGGTGGAGAACCCATGATTTGACCTTCCACATTTCGGGGATTTGATATAAAAAAACAATCATTATTGCTTTAAATTTTGACTTGCTCAGTCGAGCTTTTTTGGCTCTCGGTGAAGTTCGGCTCTTCCAGTGCATAGATTGGTGCTTCGTTTTCGTATCATAAGTAAAAAACCACGTTTCATCACATGTTATTATCTCTTACCTGTTCCTTAAGGTGAAATCTGCATTAAAAGGGACAAGATTTGAGTAAGTGGAAGCTGTAAAAGAGAAAGCGGCACATGTCTTGAAGGAGCTGACAGAAGATGACTTCCAGCACTGTTTCCAACAATGGAAAATTCGGCTGGAGCTGGAGGGATAGAGGAGTGTATATTGAAGGTGAAAATAAGAGATTATGTATAAAATAAAAATAAAAATTTTTTTACGTGAGTCTCGTTATTTAATAGCCACATCTCGTACTTGTACGTAAAATTTTTAAATACTGTACGTATATTATAAATGTGGAATTTAAAACATATCCTTTACCTAGTGATTAGCACGCTACGCTGCAAAGCGGAGGTTCCAGGTTCGATTCCCGGTCAGGGACTGTAAAATTATTGCTATCTGTTTCTTAACCTAAAGCAATTACTTATAATCAAGGTGTTAATACAACTTAAAATAAAACTAATCAAAAACAAAAAGGTATGCATTTTCAATAATATATTATTAGGAATTCTGTCATTAAGTACATTAATGTATTACAATATTCTTAGATGAAATTATTGAAATACTTTCAGTGATATGTTAATTTCAGGATATCTTAATGACATTTGTTCTGTTATTTGTATAGAGATTAATGTTAACTACCATACGATTAATGGGGGAAGAATAATTACAACATTTCCACTATTTAAATAAATGAATTCCATGTTATAACCATATGTTTAATTCTGGTTGTAAAACATTATTAATACTCGGTTTTTACTATCGTCCTAGAAACCCCATTACTTTAATTTATTAATGTTTTGCCGCAAGCGAAACATTAATGATATTAGTTGACATATGTTGTACAGGATTGTAACTTCTAAACAGTAGCTAGCTATATGTATCGTAGAATCAGGTTGATTTCTCTCGGAAAATTTATCATTTTCTAACATTTTTGTCATGAAATGTTACTTTAACCTACCTGCAAGTAGTTTTGTGATAGTGAAAAAGTATCATTTGTATAACGATTGCTTTATTTTTGTTTATATAAGTCACACAAGAAAATGTTACATTCTTTGTTGATTTATTACAGGTTCCTTATCACGTGACAGTATGCACTGCAACACGGGCTTGGTAAGTTTATTTTTGTTTAAAATTATTAATGGTTTAGTATTTCATTCATATTATGTTTTATTAAACTAGGAATTAGTTATTTGCCTAATATCTGGTTTGGAACACTCACACGACTTTGTATGACAATGTAAATAATAAAAAATATAACCTTTGTTTAATCATAAGTAAACAATGTAAAATTATAAGCATTATCTAATTTTAATCATGACGCAAAATAAAGTCAATATGTAAAGAACTTAAAAATACAGAAAATCACTAATTGACACTAAGCTAAGCTTTGTAGAACAAAATGCTTCAAATAAAAGCTGTAGATTTTTTAATTCTTTATAACTGATTATATGGATGTCATAAAATCCTTACTAAGGCTGCAGTCTTTAAACAAACCTATTTTTTATCGATTTCAATGAGAACATACGAAAAACCACTAATTGACGGTAAACTAGGGCTGTAGTAAGGAATGTTCTTAAGAAAAGTTGTAGGTTCTTAATTTTCTACAACTTTGAATGTCCCAAAAAGCTGCAATCTTAAAAACACTATTTTTTTAAGAGAGCACAGAACCCCTCCTTCACCAAGCGTTTAAGCGCACATGGTGCTTACGCTATATTGTAGAACATTAAAAATGTAAGAAAATAATGTTATATTTTTTAAATCCTAGAAGTCGTTTTTGAGAAAATTGCAAAAGGAGTGAAAAATCGCACGAATAAACAACTACTTTTAGTCAACCGATTTTGATGAAAATGTTAGTCTCAGGTTCCTTTGAGGTATCTAACTTAAGATCAATGTTTTAAATTCGTACGTTGTTCCGTTCTTGAGATATTTTGTCCACAAACACTCAGATCAATTACTAAAAACATGTTTGTTTTTTGGTTCAGAGGGTCTGAAAACGTGTATTTCCGGTGATAACTCAATTTCGAAAAATCGACATGAAAACAATACTTAATTTCATTCCCTATATATTCATATACGGTAAAAGAAAGTAATAAAATAACTTACAATGGCAAGGGTTATGAATAAACTTAGTTTCATTACTATGTACGGTAATTTTTTTCGCTTCAAATGAATTACCGCTACTACCATGGCAATGAGTAGGGCCTATTCTGTCTTCTACCATTCAAAACGCTCTATAATGATTATCACCATACAAGTTCACTTCCTAAGGTTTGTAAGAAATACTTAAACCAGTTTGGACTTATGGGTTAGAGCTGTGAGGTACAGCTAGTTCATAAAATATAGAAATACTGCAGCACTTCCAATCAAAATGCCTGAGACTAATCACTGCAGTCCCATGGTATGTAACCAATGAAATTTTACACAACGATCTACATCTGTCCTTCATAAAAGAAGAAATCAAACAACATAGCGAGAAATATTTACAAAAGCTAGAAGACTATCAAAATCCATTAGCAATTAACCTCTTCGATAACAGCGAAGATACTCACTGACTGAAACGTTTTAATATACTAGACTTACCTTTACGATTTTGTTAATCATTTAAACCTTTTTGTCTACTTCAACTACTAACCATCGTCATCTAATAATAGGCATCGTTATCATCTCTATCATCACCATCGTCATCTCCAGCTTCAACAACTTTGTGTTTTGGATGTTGACTCATAGTTCATCAAGTTTAGTTTTGTGTGTACTTATACATACATATTTGTTTTTTCTTCATTCCGCATGATACTTGCCTCTCATCATGCGGTCTTGGGTTTGAATCCCATTCAGGCACGGCATATTTTCATACGTTAAAAAAATCATTTCATTCTTCACCGTCTGCATTAGCAGTAATTGCAGAACAGTTGGACTTTAAGCCAAAAAAATGAAAGAAAATTCTTCACGGGGTTATACAGTTATTAAAACAATTATAAGTTATACAATTATTTAAAAAACAAATTTAAATAACTTTTAATATAACTCTAAATTAACTTTTAAATTAAAACTTTAAATATAACGAGTTTTAAGTATGACTTAATATTATACAAATATTTAAAAAACTACAATCTAAAATAAGTGTAATAAATAATTTAAAAAACTAAACTATATAATCTATTGAACCAGAAAAATAATGTAGAAATCGTTTATGTTTAATTTTTCTATTTACCCTGAAAGGAATATTCAATAAAAATTTTAGCTTAGAATAATTAAGTAATTCTTTAATTCTCTAAAATTAAAAAATGGTGATGAGTGAGTCAATGAGAGCTTTTCCATTTATATAAGTTATTATATAGATTAATTAGATTATAAAAATCCACGCATCTAAATTTTTTATATTTCGTGGTAGAATTTATAAATTAAATAAGGATGAAATTATTAATTTACCTCAAATATAAAGGTAGTAATTGCTGAAAACCCTCCATGAACTATGTTGAATTAAGTATGGGAGGTTAACAACTATGTTTGTAGAGGAATGTTGGTTTTATCACAACCCACTAACTCCCTACTCATTTTCCTTCTCACTTTCTCACCCCAATTTTCAAATTCCCTTATTCTCTTTCTCACTCACCCTCCCTCTCTCTCTCTCTTTATATGCATCTTCTTAATCTCACCTCTTTATCTATTATTTCCTTACTAGATCTTGTATGTTTTGTGAGCGTGTAATCTGCATATGGGACGAAGGAGTGGCCGCAATCATCTTCAGGTATTGCCTGACGGAGACATTTATGCAATCTTAAACCCAGGAATAGCACTCCGCTAATAATTACCTTGATTTAACACTACATTAATTTGTACTAGATATTAGATACTTATATGGACGTTATAAGAACATGTCATCTCGAATTTAATCTTCAATTAAAATTGTTTATTATTGTAATATAACGTTGTTTAAGGCAGTGGTTCTCAAACTTACTTTATTCAAGGAACCCTTTAATTTTTTTATTAATATTTCCATTGCAGACCCTTTATAATTTTCATTATTTTGTAGTAATAACCATTTTAAATATTAAAACGAAAAGCTATATACTGGAAAAAGAAAGTTTTCTGTTTGTTTTTTTCTTACTTTTACGGCTTCATTGGACCACTTAAATCAAATTTAGAAATCCTTCTTGATTTGGTTTTAGGATTCTTACGGTTTTCCCAATAATTCTTCATATTTTGGGATCTGATCTATCTGGTTTTATCTTTACAAATAATTAACGACGGAGCTCGAGTTTTCTCGACGAATCTTGTGACTTTATCTTTAAGTAACTAAAGCTGTTCAGATTTTTCTAAAAGATCTTGTTCTGCGATGTAAGTTCTTGCATATCTTGCTTTATTTCGGCCAACCGCCTTGAAGGATTTTTCAACGAGTTAATTATAGAAATGAGTTGTTTAGTTACTCGATTGTCCGGTGTTTTTAGTAAATGCCCGAAGAAAGAATTCTTTTCTTCCGCATGATGTCAGTAATTGGCTCGATGTCATGGTAGAGTTCAGAATTAAACATTAAGATCCAGATATTGTTGAGTTTCCATTTTGTCTGAGCCGTTCAGATACTTCGATCTATCTGAGTCTTTTAAAGTGACCGCCCACCGAATCCGAGAGCAATCTTTTTGGTTCTTTTGTCTGTTTTCGAACCAACGGTGGAATATTGCTTAGAAAACTTTCCGTATTTGATTGTCAAGGTAATGAACTTGTGAGATTGCTCCCAAGTATACCACTAGGTCTTTAAGACTTAGTTACTCGATTATCCGGTATTCCAAGTGAATGCCCGAAGAAAGAATTCTTTTCTTCCGCATGATATCGGTAACTGGCGCAGTTTCATGGTAGAGTGATATTATGAGGTATGAATTTGATGATTGTGAAGTTGTGATCCTGTTTGTTTTAATATATTTTTATATATTATTTATTTCTTACATTGAATACAATTACAAAAAGACAATTATTAAAAAAAATTACCAATAATAGATTTAATAAGCAAATTTAAAATAATCAAATTAACAATAGTAAAATACCTCTATTTTTTTATTGTAAAGGACGGTGTTGTTTTTTGCGTTTGACTATCTCTGAAATGTTGGTTTTTATTTTTGAAAATTTCAGCCTTAAATCTACTTCAATATTCATAAGTTGGGTTTTTTTGCAGGCTTTAGGTTGCACTGCTCAAAAAAGGTTCGTTCGCTCAAAAAATATGTGGTGGAAAATGGCATATGTTGTGCCGTTTTCCTGAATAAAAATGAGTAATTTTTACTTTCTCTTGCCCTCCATGTATAAATAAGGAAGGAAAGTATTGTTTTCATGTAAATTTTTCGAAAACGAATTTTCACCGGATATACAAGTTTTCAGGCCCCTGAACTAAAAAAATGTTGTTTTTAGAGATTGGTTTGGGTGCGCGTGCGCGTGTGTGTTTGTTTGGTGTTTTTGGTTGTCTGAATAAAATATCTCAATAACGGAATACCGTACGGAGCTGAAACTTGGAACTTAAATAAAATAACACTACTGGATGCGATACAAAAATTTTCACCAAAATCGGTCAATTAGAAGTAGTAGATTATTAGTGTGGTTTTTCACTTTTTGTGATTTTCTCTAAAACGGCTCTTACTTAAAACAAATCACCTCATTTTTAAAAGACTATAAAAAAAACTATATTTTTTTATGTTCTACAATATAGGGTAAGCGCCATGTCTGCTAAAATTCTTGGTGAACCTATGATATAGTAGGAAAAAGTTTTTTTTAAGTTTGCAGCCTCAATATGCATTGTAGAGCAAAAATCTTTGTAATAAAAGTTGTATAACATTTTAAAATCGACAACTTTTATTTTAAGCGGATTTTATACAACGCTTAGTTTAGAGTCAATTAGTGGTTTTCTGTATTTTTTTTTCATTAAAATCGATAAAAAATGGGAATTAAAAAATATTGCGGCCTTATATGCACTTCAGGATAAATGTATGTATAATTAAAGTTATAGGAAATAAAAAATCTGGTGTGAAACACTCACACAACTTTATCTTGCCAATGCAAATAATTAACTATATAACCTAACATTAGTAATAAACAAAAAACTAACCTCTAAAAATAGAACCTTATTTTAATCATGAGTGAAACACGCAAAATGAAAATCAACCTCAGTTTGGCTTAGAAATACGGAAAATCACTCTTTCTCTCTAAACTAGGCTCTGTAGAGAAAAATGCTTTAAATAAAAGTTGTAGATCTTTTAATTTTCTATAAATTTATTTATATACACTTTTGTCGTAAAATGTATACTAAGGCCGAAATGTTAAAAAAACGATTTTTCTCACGTTTTCGTGAGAAAAAAAACAGAAAATCGCAAATTACCGCTAAACTAAGCGTTATACAAAAAAATGTTTAAAATAAAAGTTGTAGAATTTTAAATTCTCTACAAGTTTTATTATATACATTTTTGCGCTATAATACATATTAAAGCCGTAATCTTAAAAAAACACTTATTTTACGTAAAAACAGCCTCACCGAGAATTTCAGCAAACATGGCGCCTAACCTATCTTGTAGAGAATAAAAAAATGAGTAAACCAGACGATTTTAAAAAAAATCGTAGGACCAGTTTTTGAGAAAATCGCAAAAAAGTGAAAAATTATACGAATAAACTACTACTTCCGGTTGACCGATTTTGATGAAAATGTTCGTGTCGGGTCCGGTAGTAGTATGTAACTTAAGTTTCAAGTTTCAAGTTCGTACGATGTTCCGTTCTTGAGATATTTTGTACACACACGCACACACACACACACACACACACACACACACACAGACACACAGACACACACACAGACCAATCGCTAAAAACATGTTTTTTGGGTTCAGGGGTTCTGAAAACGTATAGATCCGGTGAAAACTCGATTTCAAAAAATCGACATGAAAACAATACTTTCCTTCCTATATATTCATATAGGCAAGAGAAAGTAAAAAAATTACAAATTTTAATGTTTAGCATTTTACTCTACAGAGCCTAGTTTTGATTCAATTAGTGATTTACCGTATTTTTAAGCCAAACAGAGGTTGTTTTACAGTTTTTATCATTTTCTCATGATTAAAATCAAGTTATGTTTTTTATTTTAAATTATTTACTCATGATTAAACATAGGATTACATTGGTCATTATTTAAATTGGTAAAAGATAGTCATGTGAGTGTTTCACATAAGATTTCTTTTTTATTGTAATAATACGTTTTATATTGTATCCGTTAGAATTAAATAATTATTTTAAAACAACCTCCACAAGTTTTTGTTCTAGAGTTAAAAACAAAATTTGTTCATTAACAAAGCCTAGTTTTTGGTTCCATCAAATAAATTTGGTGTTTGGACACCCATTGTACCTTTGTGTTCTTTCATACTGTCTTCATTTATATTATTCCTCATATTGTTTTTGGCTTCATCTTTCCCCCAAAAATCTTTCTATGGATTCATCAAAGGTGAAGCCCTAAATTCTCTTTCTTTTGTTTCTATGTCTTATCCCTTTTTGTTCATTCCTTACAATTCTTACCCTTCTTTCCTTTTACAATATATTATTTCTCCTTCCCTTTACATGTTTTAAAATTATTCTTAGGTGTTCATTTTATGAAGCATCTGTTATGTGTTAATGTTCTGTTTTAGATATTATTATCTTTATTTTTTCTTCCATATTCTTTATAAACCCCTCCCATTCCCAACCTTTTTATTATTACTCTTCTTTATTTTCTTGTTTGATATTATAAAGAAATGCCCGTGACAAGCAGGTGAAGTGTTAAAACATTTGCATTCAATCTGCTAGTTCCAGGGCTACAGAATAGTTTTGTTTCTTATGACATGGTCAGCCAATTTTACGACTGAAGCATTTAAAAACAGAGGAGGTAGAAGTGCAAATGACACTAGTCATTTATCTCCTCTGAGAGTAATGAATTTCATTGTAAACCCAGATAAAGCGAAGGTGTCATTTGCAGGGTAGAAAATAGCTGCTTTTCAGAGGGGCTGACATGCTGATAAGCATACTTCTCTACTCATTGAGGAAGGCATGGTAATCCACTTGACTCCTCGTTTTACTTAGTAAAACCTCTAGAGGTTCAAACCAGCTTTTCAGCTGATGTCCTAAATAAAAACATACTCGTATAAAGAAACAAGAAGTAATGTGAGAAACAACTTTTGACGCCCATATAATAATTTTCATATTAATTTTAAGTCCTCTAAAGAAAAAATATCATTTTTAGAAGGATCTTTGTTGTTTGTGCATGGAATTGTGGCTTGCATGTCATTTGCTGTCAACCTAAAACTACGAAACCGGTTAAACTAACGTTTGAAAATTAAGCCGATTTAATTATGTTACTGATTTTCCTATGGGTTTAGGAATCACACCACAAAACCCCAAAAGTAAGATCTACTTACCATACTCCGAAAAACTACAAAAATGCAATCTCCCCAAAAATCTTGTCATCTGAAAAACGGCTCTTACAAATTTCTTTAATCTTCCTTCCATTACTATATCTATCTGACTCATTAACAGTTCTTAAGTGGTATTAATGAAATATTTGCTTTCATTTATTCTTGAAGAGTTAATTTTTTAATTTACGGCTTACATTGTATAAAATGTAACTAAATAACTATACTTAAAATTCAGAAATTAATCTTTATAATGTATCCTACAACTTTAAATCGATTCTGTTGTATAATAATATTATAAATTAATTGTACTAAACTTTTCAGCTGCCTTGATCCCTGTGATCCATTTACACGTGTTACGGTGGATCCACCTAAGTACACCTAGAGTACATAAAGGTATCATTTTATGAAACTTTAAAATATTTTAAAAACTACTGCCTTAATCCTTAAAAGGTTATTGAAATTCATATTTTGCTCAATAGAATTGAAATTGTACATATTTTGTATTACCAGACTAATTTTTCATGCTTCGTCTTGAATAGTTGTTCCTTCACATTTTTTATGTACGGGAATTTATGCTCTGCCTTATCTTGTAGAGCATAAAAAATGTAGTAAATGAGACGATAAAAAAAATAGTAGGAGCAGTTTTTGAGAAAATCGCATAAAAGTGAAAAATGACACGAATAAACTACTACTTCCGGTTGACCGATTTTGATGAAAATGTTCGTGTCAGGTCCTCTAGTGGTATCTAACTTCAGTTTCAAGTTTTAACTCGTACAGTGTTCCGTTCTTGAGATATTTTGTTCACACACACGCGCGCGCGCGCGCGCACACACACACACACACACACACACACACAACGTCCCATCGCTAAAAACATATTTTTGGGTTCAGGGGTCTAAAAACGTGTAGATCCGTTGAAAACTCGATTTCGAAAAATCGATATAAAAAAAATGCCTACTTTCCTTCCTATATATTCATATAGGCAATAGAAAGTAAAAAGTAGGCCTAATTATAAAGTCTGAGTAAAAGTGATGATCTGTTAATTTTTTTTTGGTTGCTCATAGATAGGGAAAAGTGAAAACTTGTGAAAAATTCCTATGAAATAAAACACTAAAATAGTCTAAAAGTAAACTTAAATGAAAAAACGTAAATAAAATATTTAACCTCAAGTTTTTTATCATCCAAAAAAAAAGAAATTTTCACTTTAATTTTCTCGGTTATCTAGAAAATTTACGAGATTGGAATTTCTTTTATGTGAAGAATAAATTTAGTGAGAATTTACGTTTGGTGTAGTTATATCTGGAAGATGTTCGGATGTTTTGTAGGATGAGAGGGTAAGGTAGTGTATGTTCCAAAAGAGGCGAGGTTCAAGAGAGCTACTACGCCAGTCGGTTATTTCCCCTGGCTACATTTACAGTCAATTATTCATTAGATACTGGTAGTAGATATGGTTAACATTAAGATATCGATTTCCTCACCTGTTCGGCCGGTTTCCTTACTCGATAGTAACACTACTTGGAAAGGTCGGTGGCCCCCTTAAGGCTCTAATAACCAACTTCTTGACCTCTTGGGAGCTATAGTGCAAGTCTAGGAGTACTACTCTCTAAATATAGTGGGTACCTTCCTTCTCCTTATCACACCGATGTACCATACTATATCTAGTTTACCTAAGATAGTTTTGGTACTAATGTTTTAGGTTAAACTTCTTCAAGATTTTACTTATTCAGAAAACTCAACCTTTTACAAACTGAAAATTTCTGAATGAAAAAAACGTTTATAATGTTATCAACTCATATTAAAAAAAAACACTATATTTTTTAACTTTTTATGATTTATCGGAAAGAGACTTATTTTAATTTTATTTTTTCATTCCTGATTTTAGTACGTTGCAATCTGTTCAATTCAGAACAATAAGCAACCCCATGACCTAATGAGTTGAGGATGATGTGTATGACGTGTAAATAAGGTGTAGTCTTGTACAGACCCAGATCGACCATTCCTGAGAGAGTATGGTTAATTGAACCCCAACCATCAAACTACATTGGTATCCACTGTCTAGTATTCAAATCCGTCTAAAAGTAACTACCTTTACTAGGATTTGAACCAGGAACCTTCGTCTCCGAAAATCAGCTGTTGAACAGCTGACTCGTGGCGACGACTTTATCTCTAGACCATCCCAGTGGGTTAGACTTTTATTCTAGATCGTAGAATTGATCGTTTTTTCCTGCAATTTTCAGTAGATCTATTAACTATCACTCGCTTTTCTGAACATACTGGAAAGAGATCTTCTGTTTGAAACAAGCCAGTGGTTGCAATTTTATAACATTATTCATTTCATCTTCTTTTAGTCTTCTTCTCTTCGCGGGTTAGGTATTACTACCTGTTCTGAGACCTTTCTTTTCTTTGATTTGTCAATATCTCTGCTTCCCATTGATTTGTTTCTTCTTGGTAAACTAGGTAAGCCGCTTCCTGGATTCTATTTAAATTTCCGACCCATTGGGCACTGTACAATTTTATTTTTGTTGAGCGGAAAAATTCCCAATCCCAATAAAAAATTTCTTTTAGTAGCTATAATTTAATATTGATGGGGATTGGCAACCAATAAAATTTGAATCTTGGGTACAGTCGCACGGAATCGTTGTTGTGTTTTCCTATAGAGTACCATGTGAGCAAATTTTTTATCCAGGAGTTCAAAGACTTTTTCTACCATAAATATTTCCCAGTATACTGAGTTGCAGCAATGTGCATTTTTTAGCTTGTATGAAACTACTGACGTATTCCATTTATATGTTTAAATAATATTCATTACTTGTAAATCATTCCATTGTTCGGAGGACAGTCATGTTTTCGTCCTTTATGTCAAAAATTCCAAGGAGTTTGTTTAATTGTTTCTATTTATTTATGAATACTATGAAACGTCAAAAGGTGGAGTATCTTGGCCACGTGATGAAAAAGGTTAGATATATATTGTCACCGCCTGCCCTTCCACTATTAGCGTCCACACACAGTCTCCGCTACCGCCTGATGCAGAGAGTCTACAGCCTCTCCCCACCACCTTGAGAGGTATTTAAAGAGCTTTCTCGCCCGCCAGAATCACGGAACTCCTATTTAAACTGGCAGAATTCTTCCCACCATCTACAGTCAGACTAATCCACTCGTATCTTTTGACAGAAAATTCCAAGTAATAGCCCCCAGTCATCATTTCCACTCGATCAAGTCACCACTCACCCCATCTGCCGCAGGTGCACCTCAGGGCTCAGTCCTTGGGCCTCTTCTATACCTCCTGTACACCTACGATTTTCCAGTTAAGGAATCTATTCACCTCGGACTGTTTGCTGACGACGTTATCCTGTATCGTCAGAGCAGATGCCTCCGCCTAAACTGCCGCGCACTACAAGATCACCTCATTGTCATCACAAACTGGTGTCGTATCTAGAGACTCTCCCTTAACCCTAATAAGTGTGAAGCCATCCAGTTCACCTGGAAGAAGAACCTACCTCCACCGCTCCGCCTTTAAGGGGAACTCTTCCCATGGAAGAGCAGCGTCCGCTATCTTGGAGTCAAACTCGACCAGAGGCTGACACTCCGAGAGCACATCAACGACAAATTACGCAAGGGCAGTGTCCTTTACGCAAAACTTCTCCCATTAATTAATTCAAAGTCCTACTCCCCTAAACTCAAACTTCTAATGTACTCATCCATCCTCAGGCCCTACCTTCTGTACGGGTCACCGGTCTGGTGGCCTCTCCTCTCCAAAACTTCTAAAAAAAGAACCTCCGCTTTCCAAAACAAAATACTCCGAAAAATTACCAAATTTCATTATCTAATAAACAACAAAACTATCCACGAACATTTACTCTTTCCCTCCCTGGAAGTCTATATCTATGCAACGTCCAGAAGACTGCACGACGCCGGCAGGACCTCAAACCTCGACATCGTCAGGGCGATCTACACAACCCCGCACCCACCTGAAGAACGCATCAAGCGACCGTTCCACGACTTCACCTAATATTACTACCCCACACACACATATTTCCAATATAATTAATTTTCCATCCCTTACTTATATAACCCCCGACACTACAATACACTTCCATAGCTAAAACCCTCTAAAATTTCATCTAGTTAGAAAAAAAAGGCCACAGTAATTCAAAAATTATTATACTGGCTGAAAAGAAAAGAGCGGTTTTTTCCTACCCACTTTAATTATTCCTTAAAACTATATAACTCTTACCTTTAAAAATCTCTCTCACCACTTTTCCAAATTAAACCTAAATGTCTTTATTAATTATCCCCCCAGCACGCTTACGTCGAACCTTTCTCCAGAACCAGAATCCCATAAAAACACACCTTTCACCTGAATTATCCATTGAGGTTGTATTAGATTCTGTGAGTTTATTCAACGAGCGACCAGGTGCCAAGCACGACGTCGCCGACAGAGGGCCCCAGGGCCTACTCACACCGGATTCTGGATTCTGCCAGAATCACTCTTCGCTGAACTCTCAACCGAAGAAGAACAAGAAAGAAGAGCTCCAGCCAGAAGAAGACGCACCATCCCTGGTCTACGCTACCGGTGGCGGACGCTACATTCCCGCACCGGTTAGCCTTCGCCGGCCCGGAGAGAGCCGCCTCGGCCGCGCTATCGGCGGACGGCCTACGCCGACCCGACACTGCGGGGTTCTGGGGGCCACCACTGCCACGCTGCAGTGGGGACCCAACTGCCGCTGAGGGAAGGCTAGGCCTGAACCCGGTGGCCGAGCCGTCACTCTTCGGGCTCCGCTTCTATCACGCCGGCTCGCCGCTTCCGACCGTCAACAACGGCCCTTTTCAGGGCCACCAATTTTACAGACAAGGTTTCGCCACGTGTCGTCGGCTCCGGTCGGCGACAATATCTAGTGCTAAAGATAGATCTTGCGGGTAAAGATAAAGGGGAAGATGGCGGTCCAGACCGATGTAGAACGCACTGGTTGAAAAACCATAGGGCCTTCTACATTAAGATGTAGAAAAGCAATAGGATGGAGTGAGATGAAGTTGGCCAATGCACAGAGAACTAGAGAGATGGTTTCATACATTCTTCCCCATATTTTAGCTATACAAGAATGTAGAAGGAGAAAAATAAGATAATAAAAGTTATTGTAAGGTTGGGTAGACCCTTATTGACAGATCATGGGATAATTATTTGTAAAATAGTTTTATCGTTGCTTAGGTCATCAGCCAAAAGGGTGATTTTATTCTCTTGAGGCTTTACTAAGTAAAACGAGGAGTAAGGTGGTTTACAATTGTCTTCCTCACTGAGTAAAAAAGTATGCTTGTCAGCGTGCCAGGCTCTCCGAAAAGCTTCTACTTTCCACCCTGCAAATGACACCTTCACTTCATAAATCACAAGGTTTGGCTGTATAATGAATTTCATTACTTTCAGAGGAGAAAACTGTGACTAGGGTCTTTTACACCTCTACCTCTTCAGTTCTTAAAAGCTTCAGTCATTTAATTGGCTGATCATGTGATAAAAACAGAACTATTTTTTTTGTAGTCCTGGAACTAGCAGATCGAGTGCAAATAATTTAATATTCCACATGCCTGTTATTGGCATAAATAGTTTTGAGTTACCTTATCGGGGGTCCGGGTTCTATTCCCGGTCAGTTCTAGCATTTTTTCATCTGTATAAAAAACCTCACATCATCATCATGTACGCACAAGCTAAGGCTTCTGTAGGTATCTTTACTCAGTAATAATAATAATAGTTTTATATTTTATTTGTCAACGGAAATTCTACATAATTGACATCCTGGTAAATGTTTTTGCTGTATCACATGTAGTTGACGAGATTTTAAACACAACTAAAAATTTGAAGAAATTTAAACATTATGATTTATAAACTTTCTTATAGAATTCAATTTCTGTGTTATAAAATATTGTACTAACTTTGTTATAAGCAATATCAAAATTCTGAATAAGACAAAACACATATATATGTGGGGTATAATGCGCACATGATACAAAAAGTGTATCTGTATGAATGTTTGTATTAGTGTATACGTGTGTACCACAAGCAGTAATTCTTGAAAGGTATGCCCAAGAGTTTCTACTTTTCCCTGAACTGTTTCCAGCTAAAAGTTGAAAATAGAGGGAGAAGGTCTGGCCAGTCGGGTTGCAAGAGGTGCCTTCATTTTCTAAGTGCAGGTAACACTCACATACTCAGATACAGACTCAATTCTCTGTGTACTTTTTTAATAAAAAAGGAAGGAAACATTCTCTTACAGTTTTAAGCCTAGTTTCTTCCCATCCTCTACACTTTCACCTTGGTTAAAACTTCCCGCCCACGGGTCGTACATATTTTCTATCCCTAGTACTGCTCCTTAAACTCCCACATGTATACTAGAACTCTACTTATGAGCACTTTTGAATGTATATACATTTGCCCTTTATTCTCTTTGTCTGTTGGATTTTAATATACTTATATTTCATTATTTACGGTACGATTCACCACATAAACAAGAAACACACTAAGTAATAAGTTCAGTAAAAAGTAACTTAGTTTTATGCATAAATTAATTTATACTAATTTAATAAACTAAGTCAACATGTGCCTTCTACATGTCTTTGGTGACCAACCCCTTGAACAATTTCATTCGGGCTTTCGTAATTTCATCATTTTTTAATTATAAAATTTCACGAGACTTAATTTTGAAAATTAATAAAATTTGAAGTGCTCTGTACTGGCAGGACTGTAATCAAGATATATTACTCGGTTTAGCGGTTCTGTAAATGCGGGAACTAAATGTTTACATTAGTTTAAAGAAGGACGTATGTAGGCAACTTTAATTTTTTATCATAACAGGCAGGTGGAGTGTTATTTGCACTCGATCTGCTAGTTCCAGGGCCACTAAAAATAGTTCTGTTTCGTATCACATGGTCAGCCAATTATGAGACTGCAGCATTTAAGAACAGAAGAGGTAGACGTGTTAAAGACACTAGTCACAGTTATCTCTTCTGAAAGTAATGAATTTCATTATACAGCCAGACCCTGTGGTGAATGAAGGGAAGATGTTATCTGCATGGTGGGAAGTAGATGCTTTTCGGTAGTAGATGCCGCTTCAATTGTCCCACCTATTACCATAATTTACACAATTATAGTTGTCGGTTTTCTGTAGCTAACATTTTAAAATATTTAAACTGTTGGATCATCAAATTTATAAAAAATTAATAACAAAAATTTGACGAATTTTTTCTACGCATTTAACTTATTACTAATTTTTGGAGCACCTGAGGAGGTCATAAAAATGTCGGTATATGTACATGCCAAGGTAAATAACTGGTAAAAATTTCAGTTGTGTAGGTTTAATGGTTTCTGAGAACAATGTACCTATGTGTCAAAATCTGAATTTACGGGAAAAGGCAAAAAGCAAAATGTATACAAACAAGTTAATTTTCTATTAGCAATTCGTTAGAATGCTAAACCAACAGCTGAGAATATTAAAAACAGTGATACAGATATTAAAAAAAAATTCCCTTGCACCGAAACGATCAAAACAAAAATATTAATATAGGCTTAATATTATATTATAAAATGGGAACATGATGATCATTTTTCTGGGTAAACCTGATAAAAAGTTAACTGTTTTGTTAGAATATTTTTAGGCGTAATTTATATCTGGTAGATCCACGTCTGTACTATTGAAAACATAAAAAAATCAGCAGTTGTGGGACTGATCGACAGAATTGACTACTTAATTAATTTATTAAGTTTAAAATAAATAAAAAAGATTTTTGTAAATTAATTAATACAAACCGAATAATTTTCCCGCGCAAAAAACTCAGTCCAAAAATAAGCAGTCATTTCAAAAACCAAAAATCAAAATTTTCAGTAAAACCCATCATACAGTCTCTCCTTAATGCCAAAAGCGATCGAAAGCTTGACTGATGTCAATAATTAGGCTATATAAATTAACTGTTCGCAGGTATTTTAATGTTAATATTTTCAACAGAAAATCAATTCCTAAACTTTTGACATGAATCAAATTCTATATTTCGTGATATTTTATGATAGCGGATAGATTAGAATAACATACAACTATTAAAACATGAAACAAATTGATAATGAACCCCTCATTATTGTTTTACATTATTAGTAGATATTAATAACGCGTGGCAATTTAATAGAAAACGTAAATGAAATTCATTATAATAAACTAGAGTTAATCGCAGGATAATCAAATAATCCTCTTTAATACTCTGCCATCCTGTCCTCGTATTGTTATGCTCATTTTCACGTAATAGCAAATTTCAGTGGAGTTATTGTGACATTTATTTCACTATATTTCACTAAAACGTTAAAACATTAGCATATTTTTCGAGTTATTAACACATTTCGCATTGTTTATCGTTTCTAACTTGATTTCCACATATATTACTCTTTCTGAATTAATGTCTTATTATTTAATTATAATATTTTTATTATGCCATTAATTTAATGATATTTTAACTGACTGATTAATTGTTTTATTAGTAGTACTAATTATAAATTTGTAGATTTTCATTATTAGGAGAGAAATTTATTTCAGTTATACTTAGCGTACAGTTTAGTTTTAATTATGTAGCTCAAAATTTACTAATATTATACATAGTATAATATTGTACAAATTTAATGTTGCACAAATACTTACAAATCCCATACTTAATTGATGTCGCGAAACAACTCTTCAAAATGATGCACAACAAATTTGAATAACATGACAACCCTCCCATACAAAACATGTACACTAGGGCGATATCGGGTACTCAGCACAGACGTTTAAAACGCCTCTGGCCAAGGGATCTTCTTGGCCAATTGTAGGGCTGCGGTGGTGACTGCACGTTCCGGCCAGTAATTCAAGTTTTAAAACCTTAGCATCATGTTTAGAAATTGTTATATTTTGCAATAGCACATACTAAATTTTCAAATAAAAAAATCTTATGTAGTCCCTACTATATATAAAACTCTGACCGGTGTGTCCCACGAAGAGGTTGCTATTTTTGAATTAATATACTGGACGTATCGCACACTCTAAAGACTGGAAACTTTACAGTTATAATAAATGGATATGTAAAAAGTACCCTCGAGTTTCATTTGCTTATGATAAATCAAAACATAATGGTGGAATAAGAAAATAATATCAAAAATGAACAATAATCTTGCGGGTAAAACCACTTATATATACAATAGGATTCAGATAGAAAAAAACAGCTGTTTTTGCCATTCCAAATCGATCAGCATAGCTATTGATGCACATCAGTTCGAATAAAGGTTAATAAAACAAATTGCGTTCATTAATAATTTATCACTTTGTCACCGTCTTCCCCTTTGATTAAGTAATGTGCTGCCGGGTATCAAAACTTCCGATGTAGCGACAGAGGGAGCCGCCAATAGTTTCGAGAGGGGTTGTAGGCTTGTGGCGGCGTACCGACAGAGGCCTTTGTCATCAAGGTCAAGAACAATAACCGCCCTCTACCACAGCGCTCTCGGCAACTATATAAAGAGCGCTACACTGAGCCGAGAGATTCAATTCCGATCCAGATAGGAGACAAGAGGTCCACCATCGGCAACACGGCTACCTGACTCCAGCAAAGACTAATCGACGACCCCGCAAGAAAGAATATGATGTCATCGTAAACTGTCGACCGGACCATCATCGCCCGCTGACACGAACGATGCCCACAGCGTCCCTCAACCGAGCCTTACGTCCACCGGACCAGATGAAGCAGCCATCGCGCACTACTGCGAGGGAAGAAGATGATGTCTCTGCTTAACGACGACACGCCGTGTCGCCTAGCTCCTCGACCGCCACGACAACTACGACCGACGCTTCCCATCAAGACGACCACTTTTCAGGCCCACCAAACGGCCCTTTTCAGGGCCACCAAAAATTAAAGGTTTTATCTCGCCATTTAATGTCGCTATCCGGTGACAACTTTCATATTTTGTTCTTTTATTACTTAAGTTACATTATAACAAATCACCAATTTGAAATGGTTATACAAATAATATTACTTTCCGCTATTTTGTTTTTATTAATCATAAGCAAATTATAAATAAATATCTATTTATTATAACTGTAAAGTTTTCAGTCTGTAGAGTGTGCGATACGACGGGTATATTAATTCAAAATTAGCAACCTCATCGTGGGACACCCGGTATATTGAGATCTCAATGTAAACACAGTATACCTCTAAAATTTTATGAATGTAAATAATCTACTTGTTCATGTTACAAATAATATTTTTAGGTAATTGAATACGATAGTAAGTATTATACATGAATTCCATTGCATGTTTTTTATCCTTGCTTTATATGTTTGGTGTCTTGAGCTGATAAAATGAGATAGTAGATATGGTAATGTATTGGACTAGAATGAGAAAAACTTAAACCGAGTCACATTTATGGCGCACGCACACCATTCACACTGTATGTTAATAATTTAATAACTACATAGGAAGAGGTACCTTTAACGTTGCACTACACAAACAGCTATCAACTTTACATTTGTTTATATACCTACGACAACCATACGGTGGTGGCCGTACATCTAGCGAACGTAACTGTATTCCAGCCCTTAACATAATACGTACGTTACTATCATTCAAGCGTGTATTATACACCACACTCAACTACAGTATATCAAAATCCACATTATATACATCTACCTTTATGTTATGCACTTAATTATTAAAAGGTCAACCATCCACAAAATGATATGCATCCCTGTATCACAACGGCATAACTTCAATTATTTACTTTACTATTACTACTGTTGGTACATACATTTGCTTAAAATCCCAACATTCAATGCAAATATGAATTTATTATCTGTTGTTAATAATTTATTTGAAAACCAACTCATAAACTAAATAATTATCATTGTTAGCAAATTCTACAAATTAATGTAATTTTTTTTGCTTTAATTTTTATTATGGAACTAAACATTGAGCTGCACAACTTCCGTATTTGATATTTAAATGGCGGTGGGGAATTTCACTTTAAGGAGAAGAGGTACTCAGTGGTACATTCTCCGTTTAAACTTCGGGTATTGTCCGTTATTCAGACCATGAGGTCTCTACTCCATTTTCACTCTAAACGTCGCGCAGTTGGAAAGTTCCTTGTAGCTAGATCGCGGGCTAGTGGGTTTGGATGGTCATCTAGTCTTTCGTGAAATTGACTATACAAGGACGCTGTTAGCTCCTTTACTGTCGGAATTTTGAAATCGTCGTGGAGGGTTTATTGCAGAAGCAAGTTTTAAGAGTTTTGATTGAAAGGCCTGGATCAATTTTAAATTACTCTCTGTTGCTATTTCAAAGAGCTGGACACCATAAGTCCAGATTGGTCTCAAAAGGGATTTGTATATTAAAATCTTGGAGCGGAGGTTCAATGTTGATTGAGGGTTAATTAAGCAGGAGAGTAGCTTCTGGCGGCGGTTAAGTTCTAAACGTTTCGTACGCAGATGCTTCCAAGTTAGTCGCCTGTCAAGCCATAAGCCAAGATATTGGCACCACCCTGGCCTGTGAGATATTAATAAAAATATTTTGACATTTATTGCTAAAGTCCGTTTCGTTATCTGGGTATAATAAATAATTAACAAACTAATGTAGGAATTACAAACAGTATTTATTACGCTATAAATTACAATTAATAATGTTACTTAAATCTACAAATAAATTACAATTGCTACCTATAAGATACTTATAATAATAAAGTAATTACAATAAATTAATGACATTAGATAAGCTTAACCAATTACAAGAATATGTTTGTATTTAATTTAATTACTAAATTCCACTTACTAGTACAACCAATTATACGACGTTTACAGAATATCTTTTCAACAATCGTATCTGTTAAACGGTATAACTCACTCACTGAATGACAATTCAAGACTTACTAACTTCAAGACAGCCTAGCCCTTTAAATATCTACTCATCGGGATTCTAGATTAACAGAGATTTCATATAGTCTACCTATAATAATAAAAATATGAAGTTTTCTGTCGGGTTCTAGAAGTCTTTACAAAAGGTCAACAAACACATTATAATTGAATAGGGAGTTACAATAAAGCCAATTATCTAAATAGGTACACTGACCTCTTAGGTAGGTCGCCGTCAAAACAATAGGCTTATACTATACCTAACCATTTGTACACTATATTTCTAACCTTTCTTTGAACTAACCCGATTTAATAACTATTATTATTTACATTAACACTTTTAAAATCTCAGTCCTGCCAGAGAATTCTGGAGCAACCACTTTTCTCTTAGATATTGTCACAATATTTTTATTTCAATTAAAAAATTTTCGGGTTTTGGATGTCTCTTTAACAAAAGGTAAACACATTAGACCACCATTACAAAAGAGCTAATTATTTAAATAGATACACCGACCCTTCTCAGGTAGCCGTTACAAAAATAGACCTATACTAACCATTTATACACTATATTTCTAACCATTTCTTGGAAATAACCCGATTTATTAACTGTTATTATTTATTTTAAGTAACACTTCTAAAAACTCAGTCCTGTTAGTAAATTCTGAAACCGACACTTTCCTTTTAGATATTATCACTATATATTTATACATAATCACAAAAGAAATAAACAAAATTTATGTAATATTGATCGATGAAATTCATAAAAAATATACATTGTTTAATTTAGTTTCTAAATAGGTAAAAAATACTTATTTTCTGGTATTCCATACTCTTGTTTTCTGAAATAAAACTTTTCCAAATATTCTTTTTTTATAATAGCCAATTTGTGAAAGTTGTACTTAGGATTTGTTTATATTACTCCACCCAGTGACAGGTAATTCTATTTTGTAGTTATTTCAACCAATTTATCTGAAAATTTATTAACAAAAGAACAGTCAGTCAAACACATAAAGTAAATAGCTTCAACGAAGAAAATGGTTAGCAATTCAGGTATGTTAGAGATTGTTAAGCGAAATGGTAACGATAGTTTTGCGGTAGGTTATTTTTGTAAATCGTACAATACAGAACAGTATAATCTTTGATAAAGAAAATTACAGTGCTTGGAGCACTCTGTTTTTAGCTATTGTTGTTATTATTATTATGATTTTACTACGTCAAAACTAAAGTAACTATTATACGTCGTAGTTCTTTTATTATGTCTTTGTGCGCGACGCATATTAGCGTCATTTTGATCCATCTACCATCTCTTTATTAAAGTAGATTGCAACCCATCTGGAATATGAAACGCAAATCCTTTGGGAAAAACAAATATTTTTCAACTACTATATTATGCAGACCATTATCATCCGTTGTCTTTATCTTTTATATAGATCCACTTCACCTGTTAAAAATCTTTGCTTCGGTATTATTTCCCAGCGACAGTAGAAATCTTTATTATTATTCTGGTTTCATGCAATGGAATATTTTCCATCTTTTTCCTTCTATATTCTTCTTTTAGTTTTCTCAGAAAAACCATTCAACTCCATAATATAACCTGTAATTGAATGACCCCACCACTTTTCTAAAATAACTCTCTTTTAATTTCTTTCCGGTTTTTTCTCTTATCGTTCAAGAATATTCAATTATTCGTGTAGTATCTTAATATGTTCTTACCATTCAAAATACTTTTATTACCATCTTAAACGATACAAATTAAACCTCCTGATGTGTTACAACTTGAAAGTTATAATATGACGATTCCTAAAGGAATTGGATGTCCATCTCTTCTAAGGTCGTCCTATTCCACGTTGTACAAGTTGCTTATAAGAAAATACTGGTTTGGCATGAACAAATTAATCGTTCGGCATCCCAACAAATGACTACCATTTGAATAGCTTGTTCGAGAAAAAACACGAGTCCAACGTAAGTAATTTTTCAGGAAATACAGAACCTATTTTTGTAATTTTATTGAAACATATTGCTGAAAATTATTTGACATGCATTTTAAGTACTTCTTTAAAAGTAATATATTTAGTTTTATTAACTTCATATTATTTTTAATGAATATTATTAGACGAGGGAATTTTCCCAGCATGGACTTGTAGTTTTTTTCTCAAACAAATGCATATTGACGAAATAAATAGACCTAATACAACTTGTTTTACTTAGGATATTCCAGCATATTTATATTGTAATATTAATTTACAGAATATTTGTTTAAGGTTATATTGTTATTAAAAACGTAGTTAAATATTTTATTCATTTTAATTTAAAAAAAAAACAAATAATACTACATTTGTTTGAGCTTATCATCTGTTTCTGCTGATGCCCATAAAAATATTTCTAATGTTGTTTCTCAAACAAAACTAAATTTTCTGCAGGTTAAATCTACTACTATAGTAGTTGGACTTTTGGTTTTCTCTATAAAATAATAGAAATTCATTGAAATATTCGATGTTTAACACTAACTCTATTTTGATAAAAATGGACATGTGTGGTTTCTCAAACAAGTGATTTTATTTTATCAGGCACATTTAGTTCATGCCTGCCATCTTCATATCTTTTATAATCCAGCAATTGATATCCTGAAGATTTTCATAATCTCGTCTCAGCAACTTTTATTCTATAAATTAGTTAAGATGTCAGGATACAACGCTCTGAAACATACATTAAACCTGGCAGTATCAAGGTGTATTAAAAATTTAAAACTGGTTTTTCCGCACTGTACCATCTAGCTTTGTCTTCAGAGTGTGTATATTCTTCTTCAGGTTCCTATCCGTTCCGAATATTGGCGACCATCATAGCAATTTTCACTTTGTTCTTTTCACTGCGAAGTAGCTCTTCTGAGCTGTTTCCAAACCAAGTTCTCAGATTTCAAAGCCACGACATCCTTCTCATGCCTGGTCCTTTTTTCTATAAATATTCCTCTCCGGAAAAGCTTGTAGTACCGAATATATAGATTCATTCCGCAGATTGTATGTAAATACCTATTTGAAATTTTCTAATTTAATTTCGATCGTCTGGCATCCAAAAATGACTACCTTTACCATGTAAGCTTATAAGGTTAGTCAGTTAATCATTTTCTGTATTTTTCTTATCAAAATCAGTAAAAGAATGATACTTTTTAACATTGTGGCCTTAGTATAAATTTTACGACAATAGTGTAGTCTACTATTTAATCGAAGTTATATATTTAAATATAAGAGTAGATGTATTTCAAGCATTTTTTCTACAGAGCTTAATTTAACGTCAAGCGATTTTTTCGTATTTTTAAGTCGAACAAGAGGTTGGTTTTCATTTTGGTTCATTCACTAATGATTAAAATTTTGTTATGTTGTTCATTTTACATTTTTACATAATTTACTTATGATTAAACACAAGTTATAATTTAAATTATTTACAGTGACAGAAGAAAGTCGTGTGAGTGTTTCAAACCAGGTTTTTTTTATTTATTTTTATTATTTAATATTTATAAAGAATCAAAACGCCCATTTTTACTTTCTCTTGCCTATATGAATATATAGGAAGGAAAGTATTGTTTTCATGTCGATTTTTTGAAATCGAGTTTTCACCGGATCTACACGTTTTCAGACCCCCTGAACCCAAAAAACGTGTTTTTAGCGATTGGTCTGTGTGTGTGTGTGTGTGTGTGTGTGTGTGTGTGTGTGTGTGTGTGTGTGTGTGTGTGTGTGTGAACAGAATATCTCAAGAACGGAATATTGTACGAACTTGAAACTTAAAACTTAAGTTACATACCACTACCGGACCCGACACGAACATTTTCATCAAAATCGGTCAACCGGAAGTAGTAGTTTATTCGTATAATTTTTCACTCTTTTGCAATATTCTCAAAAACTGGTCCTACGATTTTTTTAAAAATCGCCTGGATTACTCAATTTTTTATTCTCTACAAGATAGGGTAGGCGTCATGTTTACTGAAATTCTGGGTGAGGCTGTTTTCACGTAAAACATGGTTTTTTAAGATTACGGCTTTAATATGCAATTTAGCGCAAACATTTATACAATAAAAGTTGTAGAGAATTTAAAATCCTACAACTTTTATTTCAAACATTTTTTTGTATAACGCTTAGTTTAGCGGTAATTAGCGATTTTCTGTTTTTTCTCACGAAAACGTGTGAAAAATCGATTTTTTAAAGATTTCAGCCTTAGAATGCATTTTACGACAAAAGTGTATTAAATTAAATTTATAAAAAATTAAAAGATCTACAACTTTTATTTCGAGCATTTTTCTCTACAGAGCCTAGTGAAAGATTGATTTTGAGCGTGAAAGATTGATTTTCCGTATTTTTAGGCCAAACTGAGGTTGATTTTCATTTTGCGTGTTTCTCTCATGATTGAAATAAGGTTATGATTTTGAGGTTAGTTTTTTATTTATTTCTAATGTTTTATTACTATTGTAAGGTTTATTGTTTATTGTTTGAATTGGCAAGAGAAAGTCGTGTGAGTGTTTCACATCAGATTTTTTAGTTTATAACGTACCGTAATGAGATTTAGTATTTTCTAATAATTTAATATTAATAAGTTTTTCAATTGTTTTTTATACGTATTTGAATACTAGACAGAGGTTACCGGTGTACTTTGATGGTTGGGTTTCAATTAACTATACGTTCTCAGGAATGGTCAGCCTGGGTTTGTACAAGACTTCACCTCATTTTTACGTCATACGTATAATCCTCATCTCATTAAGTCATGGGGTTACTTATTGATCTGAATTGAACAGATTGCAACGTGCACACATTAGGAATAAAAAAATTGTGTTAATTATATACGTTATCTGCCAGTAAGTCTATGTTATAAATTAATCACCATAAAAATTGGCAGAATTTCAATATCTTAATGTCATTCTGTTATTTTTCCTTGCACGTAATAAAATTATTAAAACAAATATTTAATTAGTTTCTTTAAAATATGAAATAATAAAGTATTTCTCTAACACCTTTTTCAGAGCAATCATTTGCCACACCCAAGGTATTTTACTCTTTTGTGTTATAATATAAAGTAGGCCGATAAATAATATTGATGAAGTTCAAGCTACGTCGAATAAAATTCTGGACATTGATCGATCATCCGGTATACCTATTTACAAATTTATTTTGTTAAAATAAGGTCGTTCTTACTAAAAATATATGTTCCTAAAATGACTTCATAATAATGTGGGCGTTACTTTTACAGTATCAGAATACGTGAACCTGTGATGTATTATCCATTATCAGGACCGATAAATATTATTTTGTATTTTAAAATTTTAGTAATATTTATGAAAGTTAAATTATTGTTGAAATTAAATCAAGTAGGCTAAGTTAAATCATTAACTTTAATATAAATATTAAATTGTTATTAACTTAAAGTTAGTCTGTTTATTATTTTTCATATCCAGATCCCGAACGAACCTAAATTTAGGTGTTACAAAATTCTGACTATACCAGGCTGTTTTTAAAGAGGAATCATTCTTCGTTAAAAAAAAATCACACATGAAAAAGTAACATAAGCGTGAGAATATTACAATTAATTACAAAGCTTTTCATAAATAACATGAAAAATATTTTACTAAAATTTTATTCTTATTTCTATTTCATTTAGAAAAGAGATAATATTTTGAAATTTCAAAATAATAAAAAGCCTGTTTTATTTCTCACTCATACCATTGAAATATTGTTTTAATAACATTATACAATATTTCATTGACTCTGCCAGTTGGCAATAATCCAATAATTAAGACCTTTAATTTAATACAATTTATTTCACAGTATATACTTTTTAGGAATACACCAAAACCGAGCTCAAGAGAGAAACAGGATGTTTCTAAACCATAGTCAGACCTCACTTTTAAGTATTAACAGTTTCCGAATAACTTATTCGGAAACCACTACGAATTTATTTCTTCACTTTATTTATAACTAAGTACTCTATTTCATAAGAACTACCTAAATTTATTATATCTTATTGTATTGTTACTTAAATTACTAGAGTATATACTTAGATTTAAGTATGATATTGCGAGAAACCATTTCTCTTTTTCCCTAAGATCTATATGACTTTTAACTGTAGGCTATATTATAAAAAAATGATCATAAATTTTCTTAGTTAATCACTTTCGAGTTCCGGAATATTAACTGCAACTATTTTTCACTTATCATAAAAAAATTATTTCCACTTAAGGAGGCGTCTGCCCAAGTAAACGAAAAACGTTTTTTGTTTCTGAATTATATTCTTTGAAATGTCCATCTAAAAATATGTCTACTTTAATCTTAATTCCTGTGAATTATGTTTTTCCATGTTTTATCACACAAAAAATAAGATATCTTTAGTTGTATGACTGCGGGAGTGATATTTTTTTTAATGTTTACAGTATCAGGACTATGATGTTACATGGTTTTCTCATTATCTCTATTTTAACAATTTTAATTTTTTTGGTGTTTCACACCAGATTTTTTTTAAATTGTTATAATAGAGATACTAACATTTAAATGATTGGTTCTGGGATTAAAAAGATATCTTGTTTCAAGTAAAGTCTGATTTTCACACCCTAACCCTTTTTTTAGGGTTGTTGTGAATTATCTTTCAATAATTTGTAGTCGATATATTCGTTTCAAAGGATTTTATTTTTTGTGGTAAAAGAAATCATCCTGACTGTTAAACGAAAAAAATTATATACATAAAAAGGTAGACTCCCCGCATAATATCTTAAAAATTTTAAGGTTTCCCGTGTCAAAATGTGCTTAAGGTAACATGGAATTCCTATGTTATATCATGTTAACTTAACGAATGTATTCCAAAAAACTACAAGACCAATTCCTTTCTAATTTTTATATAAAATTTATTGAGGTTTTTTACGTAAAATGATAATATAAACGGGTGTTTAAAAAGGACGGACCGTAACATTAAGAAAATAGAAGTAACGCATATGTAAATTTTATGTCTACTTGCCGGCTAGGGGCTGGAAATTATTATGTGTCTAAACTCATTTTTTATCCTTCAAAGTAGGCGCTAATAACCAATATGGTGTATAACTTAAAAAGTAATAAAACTGATTGAAAGAAGTAACTTTTACTCCTCATTTTATACATTAGGTAATATCTGTTTAGATTAATTTTCACTTTCTCTTGCTCAATATGAATATAGGGAAGAAAGTATTGTTTTCATGTCAAAATCGAGTTTACAGGTTCCCTGAACCACAGCAATAAGTTTTCCGATGCTTACGAAGGTGAAACTTGGAACTTAAGTTAGTTAAAAGTAGAGAATCCGACACAAATATTTTCATCAAAATCGGTCGACTGAAAGAAGTAGTTTATTCGTGCGATTTTTTATTTCTTTCCAATTTCCTCAAGAAACGGCTTTTCAGTCAATTGTTTTAAAAATTACCTCGTTTAATACATTTTTTATGCTCTAGAAAATACAACAAGCGTTATGTCTGCTGAAATTCTTTGGAAGGCTGTGCTCTCGTGGTGAAAAATATTTTATAAGCTTTTGACCTTAATATGCTATTTAGGGCAAACGCGTACTACATAATTAAAGTTGTAGGAAATAAAAAAACAATTTTTTTGTCTTGAATTGTTTTTACGGTACTGTACATTTTTTTTTTTTTTTTTTGTTTAACGTCCGACTGTTCTGCAATTACTGCTAATGCAGACGGTGAAGGATGAAATGATTTTTTGTAACGTATGAAAATATGCCGTGCCTGAATGGGATTCGAACCCAAGACCGCATGATGAGAGGCGAGCACGTTACCAACTGCGCCAATGCGGCCGGCTGTACTGTACATTGAGCTGCACAATTTCCGTATAAGATAATGGTGGTGGGGATTTTCGCTTTAAGGAGAAGAGGTACCCATAGTACATTTTCCGTTTATAACTACGGGTATTATCCGTAATTTAGACCAAGAGGTCTCTACTCCATTTTCGCTTTAGACGTCGCACAGGTGGGAAGTTCCATGTAGATAGATCACGGGTTAGTTGGTTTTGATGAACATCTTGTCGTTCGTGAAATTCACTATACAAGCACGTGGTTAGCTCCTTTACTGTCGGAATTTTGAAATCGTCGTGGAGGATTTTATTGCTTACATAAAAAGGAGCACCAGAAGCAAGTCTTAAGAATTTTGATTCAAAGGCCTGGATCGACTTTAAATTACTCGCTGCCGCTACTCCAAAGAGCTGGACACCATAAGTTCAAATTGGTTTCAAAAGGGTTTTGTATATTAAAATTTTGGAACGGAGGTTCAATCTCGATCAAGGGTTAATTAAGCAGAAGAGTAGCTTCTGGCGGCAGTTAAGTTCTAAACGTTTTGTACGCAGATGATGCTTCCAAGTTAGTCGCCTGTCAAGCCATAAGCCAAGATATCGCACCACTCTGGCTTGGGGGATATAAATGAAAAACAATTAACAATTTTTTTTAAATTTAACGTCAGATCAACTACAATTGTCATTAGCGACAACGTTGGATTGTAACTTTGTGTGTAATGAAGGATGAAATTATTCTTTGCAACGTATGAAAATATGCCGTGCCTGTGCGCGATTCGAACCCACGATCGCATGATGAGAGGCGAGCACGTTACCAATTACGCCAATGCGGCCGGTTATTTACAACTTTTATTTGAAAATTTTTTTCTGGATTTTTTAAGTTTGCGGCTTTAGTATGCATTTTACACAAAAGTGTAAACAAAACATTATACGAAATTAAAAACCCTACAAAATTTATTTCAAGCATATTTTCTACAGAGCTTAATTTAACGGCAATTAGTGATTTTCCATACATTTTGTAAGTTTTGCAAAGGTTGATTTTTTTGCGTCATCCACTCATTCGCTATGTTTTTCATTTTACGTTGCTTACGCATAAATTAATGTAGTTTAAATGGTTCATTATTTACATTGGCACGAGAAAGTCATGTGAGTGTTTGCACCAGATTTTTATAAAAAAGTAGAGTTCTCTTTTATTTAAACTTTATGTTCATAATTAATAAATACACATTTCCTTTTAATTTCTATTGTAAAGAAGTTATAAATTGGTATGTGTAGAAACTCAGTAAACATTTTATCAAACAGGAAATAATGTACACACAGCAAATAAGTTATTTCAACATGAATGTTATATTTAGAATCAATTTAGGGTTGAGAATATAGAATAATAGGTATTAAAATATACATAGACATATGATGACGTCATTTCAAGTCAATTAACATGAATCTGCCACCATATTTACCATATATGAAAGGATATATGGTTATCCATGACACCAGGCATGTGTATACACCTTACCTTCATAAGCTTCCAACCCACATTAATGGTATCTCTAAGGAATTCTATATTATGGTATACGTATGTGTACGTACATGTTCAGTATGCTTCTAAGAAGGATAACGCCTAACGCTCGTCGCCTGTTGATGACATTTCTACCCCCTTACCGTGAAATTGCTTGTTGGGGACATTCATAAATAATTCATATTAGAGAAACTCAACTAGGAGTACTGTAGATATAAGATGGTGGAACAAAAGGAAAGCTACTCTACGTTACACACACCTTCCATCCTCAAACTACACAACCTATACAACCAACCACCACCTCCTCCTACTCGATTCTATCCATTCTTACTCTCCTACATTACTAATACACTTAAAGAACCTTTCGGGTGCCCTCTTATTCATTTTCATATCTAAATATCACATTCACGTGCACTTGAAATTTCAAATTCATCGGAATATCACTCATTTTATAAATTCTAATTTGAAAATTAACGTATGCGTTATCTAATTGAATTATAATCCAAATTGTTACCCATAACAGGCCGGTGGAGTGTTAAATTATTTGCACTTGATCTTCTAGTTCCAGGGCTACAAAAAATAGTTCTCTCTCTTATCACATGGTCAACCAATTATTTGACTGAAGAATTTATGAATCTAGTACAGAGTGGCCGGGAAGTCCCTTTACACTCGATTTTTTTGAAGGCTCCGTAACTCAACACACTTATCTGCAGATGATCAACGAGTGATTACTACAGTAATTGAGAGCTAAAGGAACTGCTGACACTGTTTATTTTCAACAAGATGGCGCTCCACCTCATTTTGCTCTCGCTGTCCGCAACCACCTGAATGAAATCTTCCCGGACCGATGGATTGGACGAGGTTTTCAAAACTGTCCTGCACCAATGCCTTGGCCTCCAAGAAGTCCAGATTTGACAACGCCGGACAATGCACTGTGGGGATTCATTAAAGAGGATGTTAGAAAACGCAGATATGTTTCGAATGAGGACTTGCGAAACGGAGTTCGCCAAGCTTTTACGTCACTGACTCCGGAAATGCTGAAAAGGATGAACATACGAACATGGCGTCGTGTCAAGTTGTGTTACGACAATGGAGGTGCGCATACCAATGTTTTAGATAAATAAAATAAATAACAATGTTGATCAATTAATAAATTATTCACAAACAGAATTGTGTTATTATTTTTGCCCTGTTAAGTTAGTGTAAAGGGACTTCCCGGCCACTCATGATCTATCAGGGAAACATGGCTTGATAACTACGTATTAGGTATAAAACAGGTGACAGAATGGATTAACGGCAAAGACTGGAATTAGTTTGTAGGGTTTTTAAGGGAGTTGTTAAAATACAGGAAAGAATTAATAGATGAATTTAATTATTAAAAGGCGCACAACAATTTATTGCTTTACTGATATAAAATAATTATATTGATTTATTTATATTATGTATACATTTGGGATAAAATATTATACTTCAAATGTGTTTGTGTGTGTGTGTGTGTGTATGCGCGCGCGTATGGCCATTCATTTTGAATAAGGAAAGACCGATGAGACTTGCTGCATTGTATTTTCTGCTGAAGCATAATTATTTGTACAATTAGAGATAATGCCGATGTAGTACTAATCATTAATAGATAAGCATTTTATTTTCATTGTAAATCAGTTTGATTGATTTAGGTAATGAACCCGGCAGACGGACCAGGATGGTCATACCGCATCGTGCCGAGCGTAATATTTTTGTTTAGTTGATAATACATTTCATGGTAAAAAAATTTCTGCTTTTTATTACTTTTGTTTTTTTTTATGTTAGTTTGCTGTAAAAGGATTACAAGGACAAACATGTACTTTTTTCTTATTTGCAAATAAAGGTGCTATTATTATTAAGAATTTATGAACAGGAGAGTTGTTGTTGTTGTTGTTTTTTTAGTTCAACACCCGAAAGGCTGGTTTGAACCTCTAGAGCAGTGATTCTCAACTGTGGGGGGGGGGGGTCGTGGTGATATTATAGGGGGGTCGCGAAACAATAATGAAATCATTTAATCATTTTATGATTAAAAAAAGCTTCGGATTCGAGACTCAACTTAAGTTGTGTGATCACCAGCGCCTTTTAAATACTAGTGACAGCACGACTTGTTCAAACACGTCCATATGCATGTTCAAACATTCTCTCACAGTGAGTATTATAGAAGGAGATTAAATTACAAAGAGCACGTACACATCAAGTTGGAACTTATAAATTGCTCATGTATGTGCACGTCATACATGCATGTTCATACATGTCGCTACTATAAAAGTATAAACGCAGCAATATAAAATAATAGGAATAGTTGTAATCCATTTTTTTTTATTGTCCGTATTTTCTTCAAAGACAAAAAATTTGTGCAGTTTGATTATATAATATTAAAAAACATTTTCAATTTATAATTACAGTCAAAATTCAATTATTAATAGTAAGGCTTACTATTATTATCGGAGGAGAGGTCGCGAAATATTAATTTTACTTATTTTTACTATTTGGGGGTCGTTGTCAGCATGCCACGCCCTCCGAAAAGCATCCACTTTCCACCCTGCAAATGACACCTTCACTTCATTCACCACAGGGTCTGGCTGTATAATTAAATTCATTACTATCAAAGGAGATAACTCTGAATAGTGTCTTTTTACACCCCTACCTCTTCTGTTCTTAAATAGCTCAGTCATATAATTGCCTGACTATGTGATGAGAAACAGAACTATTTTTGTAGTTCTGGAACCAACAGATCGAGTGCAATTAATTGATTCATACGATTTGTTTAACTAAAACAGTCTAACCGCCCATTTGATATTTTTAACCTCAAACTTTTCAATCCCAGTTTTAGTAGCAAACCTCTAATGCACGCAGAAAGCCCGTGCATAGCACAGGCGCAATTTCTAGTAGTTTTTACAAGTTTAAAACTAAGTTTTGTATTTTATTAATAACCAGATCCCGAAATAACGTAGATTAAACGTATAATATAGGCAACATATTTTTTTTATGTATACGTTAACCGTCTGCATTTGCAGAAATAGAAAAACAGTCATACGTAAAACAAAAAAAACAAAATGTATAAGTTTTATGGTTTCATTTTTGCGTAGTCATTAATTCATTAATTTTTTTAAATTTTGATGGAGGGGACTAAGTACTCATTCCTACCATAATTTTATTTATGACTCATACTTACATATAGCTATGTTTTTTGACTGATTGTATAAATATGGAATAATTAAATGTTAAAAAGAAATATTATGATAATGATCTGTAACATAAAGTTACAGATCAGTTACGTATATATTTTATCGTATTTAAAATGGCAAAATTTATCTCTACAAAAAATTAGATTTAGTAATTTTTCACTAGATTTATGAAATATGGTTAAGTTTCTGTCTTTATTATAATCTGCGCAAAATAATAATTTTTAAACGCGTTGAATTTTTTAAATAAAAAAATTACACCGATAAAGACAAATTATAAAATTCCATTGTTAAATTCTTTCGTTAGAAATTAAATTAAGAAATTTTTACAGTTAATTTTTAGTCAGCACTATATATCTAAGCTATCCAACGATTTGTCTGGTTGATTTAGAGAATTGAATTCGCGTAGATTAAAGTATTAGCGGTTTAAAAAGCTCTTTCATCCCTTGCTCTTAAGAGAATCAAGCCTTTCCTCTATTCCGCCCGTACCATTTCCCCCATTGGGGAATTCTCCTCACGTCTGACATAGGGATAGGCTTCCGTACTCAACTCTTTCTCACTCTGTGAACCCTCTTTCCAGTTTTCCTCTTCATCGTTCTAACTCATTTCCTCCACCAAACCATGGTCAGACTGAATGGTTTATGTTTCCAACACACTTTTTATCTCCATAAATGAGAAAAGCAGCTTTATATTTATGAGCTTCAGACCTTCCCGACCGACCTGAAAGTGCAAAAGTTTTTCTAAAATAAAAAAATACAATCTATTCCCTATCTGACTAATGCTTTTGTAATTACAGGCAATGGTTGAGAAATTATTCATTCATTTTTCAAAGTACACACCGTCCCGGCTATTTTTCAAAGCTAACATATATTTTCCAAGGTAGGCTGTGTACACGCATACACTGTTTCCAACTTGTTTGATTAGAACACTACGGTATAATATTTTTTTAATAAGAATATTTTTGAAAATCTTAATTAAAAATGTTTGTTACAGAGGCGGATTTACTTCAATGCAATTAACCTAGTTATAACTGGATGATTTATTTTTGTTCCCTAAATTTGCCCTATATATATTTTTTAACTTTAATACTTTATTTTGAACTGTACAAAAGTTCACAACCACTAGATTGTTGAACAAACAATGAACAATAAATTTTTGTTTAAAAATATACTAATTTTTATTAGATATATTTTATTTTGAGAATTAAAAATCAAAAGATATCCCACGATAGCTTATAGGTACTGTTGATAAGGTCATCAGCCGAAAGGCTGGTTTGAACCTGTAGAGGTTTTACTAAATAAAACGAGGAGTGAGGTAGTTTACAATTGCCTTTCCACTGAGTAGAAAAGTACGCTTATCAGCATGCCGGGCTTTTTGAAAAGCACATATTTTCTACTGCAAATGACACCTTCACTTCATCCACTACAGGGTCTGGCTGTATAATGAAATTCATTACTTTCAAAGGAGATAACTCTGATTAGTGTCTTTTACACCCCTATCTCTTCTGCTCTTGAATGATTCAGTCATTTCATTTGCTGACCATGTAATAAGAAACAGAACTATTTATTTTAGCCCTGCAACGAACAGATTGAGTGTAAACAATTTAACACTCACCTGTCTGTTATGGGTAGTTTATAGTTACTGTAGAATGTATAATTTAAACAAATTAAAAAGTTTTAAAATTATATTTTGTCGAGTAATTAAAATATTTTCTCTTTCAAATAAGATCCGAAACGATTTGAATTGCCCCGGTTTGTCTTTATGTAAATATGCCAATCTAAATTAAAAGGATCTATCAAACTTTTATAATTTTACAGGTTCTAATGTTTTCGTAAGATCTGTAAACATAGTAAGATGATTAGCAGTTGCATTTGAACAATGGTGCAGAGTATCTTCATATTGAATTTAAAATCTAAGTGTTGTATTTATAGCATTCTTAGAAGTATAAATCTAGCAGTATGTGTGACGTTTTTCAAAATAATTTGTTTTGAAGTAATCCTGGGTTTCTCTTTTATTTTTCCATTATGACTTAAGAACAATAATCTTTTTTTAACCACCTACGCCTTTTAAGAAGGTCAAAGTTTCATAAATTCCATTAAAAAAATGTATTATTACCCTTCAGATTATTTAATTTAAATGATAAATATGGATGAAAATAGAATTTAGATTTCCAGAAATTATTCTAACCCTGAAAAGCCTGAATAATCCAAAGTAAGGTGTACAAATTTTTTATTCTTTATTATAGGCCTAATTAGTTTATTTATTATAATTATTTTCATGTCAAAATCAATCACTGGATCGATTCACATTCACGCCATTCTTGAACATTTATCATATCATTTACTAATGAATAACATATTCGAACGTTTCCAGTCAAAATTCTTGCGGCGGGCCCTGCAAATTTCGTGGTACATCAAAACCACCTATATCTTAATATTGACCGATCTTAATATTGACTCAGTATAACAAGCAATATCAAAATTCAACCGTAAATATGAAGAAAGCCTCAACAATCATCCAAACTTCCTGGCTCTGAATCTACTAAATAACATTGATACCCGGTTTTCAAGTTATCTTTTCAGGTTATCATTTTTTCCTAACTGATTTACTTCAAAGTCATCATTGTATTTGTCAAAAATATTAATTTATTACTATTTTCAATTTCATTAACATTTAATGAAATCGTAATCATGTTAATTAACATTTATCAAAATTACTGATTGTTCTATTTCAAGTGAACAGATTGTAACGTTACAGAATTGTAAAAAAAAATTACTAATATTGTGGTTTACAAAAAAAAATATAGGTGTAAATAAAAATAAAGTTCAAGCAAAAACAATTAGCCTATAATTATCAAATTTATTGTAGTAATTGTAATATATTAGGAGATTTAAGTAAGACTATTAATTGTAATTTATAGTGTAATAAGTATTTATTTATAATTTTAACGATAGTTTAATTATATAATTTTACCCAGATTCCGGAACGGACTTTAGCAGTAAGTGTCACAATAATGTTCAAAAGTGACTTAAAGGAGACCCGATACGCCTATCTCTGTAATGTTAATGTAAGGAACATTTTCTCAAAACCTGTTTGAGTTATCCTGTCCAATTTTCTTGTGGTTATTTTACGGGCTATTCTAAACCCACACAATTATTAGCATTTTGATATATTGTTAGGAAGATAAGACATTTTTTTTCATTAAGATCTATTAACAGGAAATTGTTCCTTATGCGTCAAAAATTGCTATTTACGGGAAACAAGAGAAAAACTAAAAGAGAACACATTATACGTTAAATAATTCAAAATGTTATTTTTTACAGTTCAGAGGTTAATATATTATATTCACAGGTGGTCTGGTGCTAACTTAAATTTTAAAACAAAAAATGTCGCACAAAATAAAGGAAAATATGTAGGCCTACTTATCTGTTGTCATTCAAAAAAATAGAGATGTTATGCAAATGGTAACGTTTAAAAAATAACGTAAGGATTCAACATATTTTTAATTAAAAAAAACTGCAAAACCCCCAAAAAATTATACCTACATCGTTGAATGCACAATACTTTGAATTTTAATAATTAGCATAAAACTGAATATGTGAAAATTTTCAATTTCTTTCGTTCCGGATACCCTTAAGAAGATAATAAAAAAATATTATAGAACTCATTGAGAGAGAACCTTTTTATTTGTTTTAATATAATATTATGTACAGCATACAAAGGCTGATTGGCTTTCTGTTGCATTACCTGTTCTTTTACCTTCCACAGTCACAACTGTGGGAGGGGAGACGGACGGTTGCAGGGCAGTGTGAGAACGTCATGTATTTATAACCATCACAGAGATCAAACATCGATGGATGTTTTACTTCCTTTAATTTTTTTGTCACTTTTCTGCCAGATTAGCTATTTATTGTTCAAAGAAAATTTACAGATTGTAACATGCGTTATATAAAATTAAAAATCTGGTGTGAAACACTCACACAACTTTCTCTTGCCAATGCAAATAATCAACAAAATAATCTAACATTAGTAATAAAACATTAGAAATAAACAAAAATCTAACCTCAATAAACATAACCTAATCATTTTAATCATTTTTAATCATTTTTATCATTTTTAATCATTTTAATCATGAGTGAAAGACGCAAAATTAAAATCAACCTCAGTTTTTAGCTTAAAAATACGAAAAATCACTCTTTCACGCTAAACTAGGCTCTGTAAAGAAAAATGGTGTTTATAAAAGTTGTAGATCTTTTAATTTTCTATAAATTTGATTTTACACTTTTGTCATAAAATGCATACTAAGGCCGAAATCTTAAAAAAATCGATTTTTCACACGTTTTCGTGAGAAAAAACAGAAAATTGCTAATTACCGCTAAAATAAGCGTTAGACTATACAAAAAAATGATTGAAATAAAAGTTGTTGGGTTTTAAATTCCCCACAACTTTTATTAATACATTTTTGCGCTAAAATGCATATCAAAGCCGCAATATTAAAAAAAACAATTTTTTACGAGAAAACAGCCTTCCCAAGAATTTTAGCAGACATGGCGCCTACCCTATCTTGTAGAGCATAAAAATTTAGTAAATGAGGCGATTTAAAAAAAAAGATCGTAGGAGCCGTTTTTGAGAAAATCGCAAGAAAGTAATATGACACGAATAAACTACTACTTCCGGTTGACCGATTTTGATGAAAATGTTCGTGTCGGGTCCGGTACTGGTGTCTAACTTAAGTTTCAAGTTCGTACGATGTTCTGTTCTTGAGATATTCTGTTCGCGCGCGCGCACACACACACACACACACACACATACACAGAAACACAGACCAATCGCTAAAAACATGTTTTTTGGATTCAGGGGTCTGAAAACGTGTAGATCCGGTGAAAACTCGATTTCGAATAATCGACATGAAAACAATACTTTCCTTCCTATATATTCATACTCGTATAGGCAAGAGAAAGTAAAAAAAATTACTACACTAGATAATAGTATCTGAATATATCCAACGGTTACCGTGCAAAAATTAAAAAAATGAGAATATTGGTTAAAAGATCCAAAAATGTGAAGTTGCTTTTCTAGTAAGTCAATACCACTCATGAGCTTCGTCCGTAATGGTTTCTTCTTTAATAGACATTTTCCGAAACTGAAAATTTAACCCAAGGTCATTGCTATTCTCTTTTCTTCAAAATTTTTGTCAAGAAACTAATAACATTTTAATATTATTCTTTGTTTAATAAAGACCAACCGCAGTTCTTAGTTTTAAATTTTAAGTATTTTGCTGTCAAAAGCAAGTAAGACGATAGCAAGGCCTGCAGGCTTAATACAGTACAGTGTCATCTTTCCAAGAGCCATCAACTTCTTTCTTTTTAAGCTTATCCTTTGATTACTCGCTTTATATTTCATTTGATCCCTTATCTCCTGTCAAAATTTAAGTCTTTCAAAAGCTACTCAAGGCTTAAATAATTGTGTAAGATGTTCTTGACAATTTATCTCGTTTCAGCTTTACATTCATATTTTATTCAGAAACACGCAAATGTAAGTATCTTAAAAATTATGTTAAAAAATAATATTTATCTTTTAAATTCTCTAAAATATAATTAGAGATCTCCCATAAGATAATTTCCCATATTATGTAGAAATTAAAAAGTAAATATTAATTATTTTATAAAACTTTTTTAATTTTTTCCTTAATTATCTTAAATAAATACTTAAAGGCTTTAACAATCTTATTACATATTTTTTTTAGTTTTCGCCCCAGCAAGAGCACTTAAGTTGCCGGCCGCATTGGCGTAGTTGGTAACGTGCTCGCCTTTCATCATGCGGTCTTGGGTTCGAATCCTATTCAGGCACGGCATATTTTTCTACGTTACAAAAAATCATTTCATCCTTCACCGTCTGCATTAGCAGTAATTGCAGAACAGCCGGACGTTAAACCGAAAAAAAGAGCACTTAAGTCATTCCATTAGGTCCATTAGGTCTTCAAGGTTAACTTAATTCTGCCTCATTTTCTCACATATCCGCTTTAATTTTTTTTGTCTGGTAGCCCTCATTATACCTATTACGTTTTAAGACACCCACCATAACCGAGTACCGCCTTCTCTGGACTCTGATGGTATTTGTTTCAGCCGTGAGATTTTTTCCTGAAAGACCTTCCATTTTGACTATCAGGTTGTCAACCGTATAATTGGACAAACCCAATTACAGATACATCTCTGGATGAGATCCAGAAGGTGATTATGAGGAATGGAGGATGACTGGCATTTTTATTCTATTTAGTTTACCAGAATAATAATAATAATGAGCTTTATTATTCTGTGTTTGTGTCAGTAGAATTTTAGTCTTTGCTTTTTAATCGTTTCCATTAATAGTTCTTGTTCGCTATTACTGTCCTTCCATTATCTTCGTACCCATTCTATTCAGAGAAAGAGATTCTATTCTATTAAGAGAAAGGATCTTTCTCTTAAATTTCTTTCTTTTTAGACAGCCACTCCAGTCATTCTAAGGCATTCACTAGCGTACAAACACGCAGGTTTTATCTCAGTATTAAAATTCCGAATTATAGCTGGTTTCGAAAGTGCTTTCTTCTTAAACATGTGGTGAGTTCTTCAGAGTGCATCCACCATCTTTCCTTGTCTGCTGTTGTTTGCTTCTTTTTTGTTGGCCTTCGGTTGTACTCGTATTATATCTCAGAGGTACTTGAAGCTATAAACCTTTCCAATTATCTTTATTGTATCTTCAAGTGACGCGGAGCTGATTTCTAAGTTTTACCATCGTGGGCAAGATTTATTATTATTGTGTTGTACCTTGTTGTTAGCTTTCTGTCAGAAATTTAGCAATGAATAAATTTAAATGTAAAGGCGAAGACTTTTCAATTAAAATGAATATTACATAGCATTTTTTTTAATAGATAAACCGTAAACAATTTATTAGGCCACAAGTTTATGTAAAATGCCGGCCGCATTGGCGTAGTCGGTAACGTGCTCGCCTCTCATCATGCGGTCTTGGGTTCAAATCCCATTCAGGCACGGCATGTTTTCGTACGTTACAAAAAATCATTACATCCTTCACTGTCTGCATTAGCAGTAATTGTAGAAGAGTGGGACGTTAAACCAAAAAAAAAGTTTATGTAAAATGTTTTTAAATACTTTTGGCGGATCAAAGTCAACACTACAAAAACGTCTCACGTTTTATTTACCCTGCGTAAACGTATCTGTCCTCCTTTGTATCTTTATGACACTCAACTTCACACTTCTGAATCTGTCCGTTATCTAGGTTTATATCTAGATAAGAGGCTTACATGGAATGTTTACGTGAATAAAACGGGAAAGGCACTCCAGGACAGGTTCAAACAGTTGTACAGACTTCTTTCACGCAAATCCAAGTTACCAACTATATCCAAATTAACCATTTACAACTCCTACCTTCGGCCAATATGAATCTATGCCAGTCAGCTTTACTGGTGTGCAAAACCATCGGTATTAGCAAAAATTCAGAGTTTTCAATCAAAGCTTTTACGGAGGATAGTTAACGCCCCCTATTATGTAACCAATAAAACGCTACACTCAGACGTAAACGTACCCTACATAAATGACGTTTTCTTAAAACTATATACAAAATTTAGGAAGAAACTCGTGAACCACCATAACCCATTGATCTCAAATCTGGCTACGCAGACTCTCCCAAACAATCCAATAAGACGTCTGAAACGTCGATGGAGCCGGGACCTCATCTATTAGCGTAGTCCTGTAATTGACTATCCATTACAGTATTCTAAATGCTGCACTTAATGCTACACTTGTCTATTCACGTCGGAGTTCTGTCACTGGACTGCGTCTCCACCCATGTTTGTATACCATGTTAATTTTTCCCAAATTTTGTGCTATCACATTCACTGGTTGTTTCCAACAGATTGTGAATTTCCTAAATAGAAATTAAAAAAATACTTTTTGGGAATACGATGGGATACGTTTTGGGATACTTCAACGATGTTGTGTAAGATTACAAAATGTAGTATAATAAATACACTTTCTGTTCTTATTGGTTTTTTAGAGGCTAAACCGTCAGTCTAATTATCTCTTAATTCGTTAAATAATCAAGCCTCCAAATATTAGACTAAAATATTTAATGTGTTAATTTATGTTTACCGTAAAAATTTGTACGGTAAAAATAATGATTTATACCATAATAATAATCACGGTAAATAGAAGAGATAATAATTATAATTATTATACTAATTTATTTATACATTATGAAATTTATACGGTTAATTTTTTTTGTTTTGTATTAATTTATGTTTACCGTGTATTTATGTTTGATTTACCGTATAGATTTTAGATTTCATGCTTTAATTTTTTTTTTTAATAGTGTATTTATGTTATTTACAATTGAGATGCTAATTTCTTTTCAATTTTTTATCAGTTGAATCAGGTTCACTGGACGTCTGATTCTATTAATGTGAGTTCCTGTTGTTAGCAAAATTACTTATTGTTTTAATATTTGTAGAACAGATTGTAATGTCGCAGATTTGTAAATAAAAACAAACCGTTCCTATATATTAAAAAATTTCATCTTGTTAATCTAGTGATGTTTTGAACTTGATAATTTAAGTTAATTTAACTTAATTGAATTAAATCTGGTAAATAATATGGTCAGTTCTTTTTTTAACAAACATAAAAATGTCTTCCATTTAATTCTATAGAAAACAGTAATAAAAAAATACCTGATGTGAAGAAAAGTGAAAAATGTAGGGAAAACAAACAAGAGGACAGAAATTCTGGTACTGACAGTAGGGAGTTGGTAGACTAAAAAATAAAAACACTGAAGAAATGGTAGATATTGTAGAATCTGATAGAAGAGGTAAGGTTAGTAGGGTGGCAATGGTAGTGAAGTAGAATTTTAGGGGTGGTAGATTAATATACATTTTTGTTTGTTCAATGTAAGCGAACAATATGCGCGTTCAGCGTAGGTACCTACCAGATGACTTGTATTGTTCTTCCCTTGGGAAGTTCCAGCCGTTGGGCGGGGGAGACGGGAGAGAACTTGATGGAGAGAGGAGGTAAAAGGAATGATGTAAAAGAGAGAATTGCAATATTCACTCTCAAACATTTCTCCCTGGTTTTTTTATGTTTACCCTCTTTCTTTTTTTGGTTCAGCTATTAATCACAGGCAGGTAAAACCCAACTGCGGATACATTTCCGGAGAAATGTATAAAAAAATAAAATAAAAAAAATACAATGAATAACGGAAATAAAATCTTAGTCTTTGTCCTTCTTAATTATCTAACAACAAATGCCTACAAACACTGTCACTGAACCTTCCTTCTACCCTTCCCCTTCATACCAGGCTCTACTTTAACCAATATCTCGCTCTCTTTTCAACACAAAAACTACATTCGTTTTACGTTTGTTTATTTTATATGCGCAAACAAACGATGCCCTACCACACAAAACAACACAACAGTAAAATACTTGGGACTATATTAAGATTGTCGCCTCGCATGGAAACATCACATAATAACTAAAAAAACAAAACACCTTGAGCGGACAGTACGTAAACTACACTGGTTAATTGGTAAATACTCACCTTTGTCAAACGATTCAAAAATATTTTATATAAATCTCTTTTAAAATCCATGTGAACATATGGGCTTCAATTGTGGGGTACATCCAGCACTTCAAACATAAACATATTCGAGTTTTCAGTCGAAATTCTTGCGGCAGCCCTGCAAATTCCGTGGTACATTAAAAATACCTATATCTATGCCGATCTTAATATAAACACTGCGAAGCAAACTATATCAAAATTCAGCCATAAATATGAAGAAACACTCAACCATCATCCAAACTTTCTGGCTCTGAATCTTCTAAACGACATTGATACCGGGTTTTTGAAGACTAAAAAGACATAGTTTTCGATTTAGGTTATAGGTTTTAATGAACGTTGTTACAGTTATTATAATTTTTTTTCTACTGATATACTTTCTTTCTTTCAAAATCATCATTGTATTTCTAAAATATTAATTATTACTAATTTCAATTTCATTAACAGATGAAATTTAAATCATGTAAATTAACGTTTATCAAAATTACTGATTGTTCTATTTTATGTGAACAGATTGTTATGTGGCAGACTTTAAAAAAAAATACAAACGATAACATTACGCTACGCAATAAATATACATATGTCAGACTTATCTTACAAAATTTTAGCATAATCTTAAGTAACGGTCAAAGTCCGAATTATCAGATCCGTTAAATAAATATATGTAGTATCATCAACATACTTGCAAGTACGATTGGATTGATTTTACTTTCTCTTGCCTATATGAATATATAGGAAGGAAAGTATTGTTTTCATGTCGATTTTTCGAAATCGAGTTTTCACCGGATCTACACGTTTTCAGAGCCCCTGAACCCAAAAAACATGTTTTTAGCGATTGGTCTGTGTGTGTGTGTGTGTGTGTGTGTGTGTGTGTCTGTGTGTGAACAGAATATCTCAAGAACGGAACATTGTACGAACTTGAAACTTACGTTACATACCACTACCGGACCCGACACGAACATTTTCATCAAAATCGGTCAACCGGAAGAAGTAGTTTATTCGTATAATTTTTCACTTTTTTGCGATTTTCTCAAAAACTGGTCCTACGATGTTTTTTAAAATCGCCTGGTTTACTCAATTTTTTATTCTCTACAAGATAGGGTAGGCGCCACGTTTGCTGAAATTCTGGGTGAGGCTGTTTTTGTGTAAAAAAATTGTTTTTTAAAGATTGCGGCTTTATTATGCATTTTACCGCAAAAATGTATATAATAAAAGTTGTAGAGAATTTAACACCCTACAACTTTTATTTCAAACATCTTTTTGTATAACGCTTAGTTTAGCGGTAATTACTAATTTTCTGTGTTCTTCTCACGAAAACGTGTGAAAAATCGATTTTTTAAGATTTCGGCCTAAGAATGCATTTTACGAGAAAAAAGTATATAATTCAATTTATAGAAAATTAAAAGATTTATAACTTTTATTCAAAGCATTTTTCTCTACAGAGCCTAGTTTAGCGTAAAAGAGTGATTTTCCGTATTTTTAAGGCAAACTGAGATCGATTTTCATTTTGCGTCATTCATTTATGATTAAATATAATCATAATTAGGTTATATTTTTGAGGTTAGTTTTTTGTTTATTTCTAATGTTTTATTACTAATGTTAGGTTATATTGTTAAATATTTGCATTGGCAAGAGAAAGTTGTGTGAGTGTTTCACACCAGATTTTTTTGTTACAAAATATATTCAGAAATCCCTTTTAAAATACTACACGGAAAAACTATAAATTCTTTGATTTGTTCAACATAAACAACACATACAAATTCAATATCGATGGAAATGGAAATAAATAAATCGACAACACGTCTTAAATATCCTTATTTTTCTATCTAGCAATGACAGCCGGGACCAGATAGATACTTCTTCACAACAAATACAAAGTACAATCCGTAACAATCCATCTGACTTATCTTATTAGAAATGTCGTATTGTATTTCATCGTATTTATTCCATGTTTTATCTTTTATAACGGTGATTTGAATAAATCAATTTACCTTAGAATCTTGTATCGATTTGTTTAAATTTTTCTCTACTTTAAGTAAAATTTATACATTTCATATTATAGATTACGAACATATATTTTTATTGTGCCATAAAAATCAAATTAATAATTTCAGTTTTGTACACAATTACTTTTATTATAAAAACTAAAGTACAGTGTTTGAAATAAGGTCAGATCAAACTTCATGACATAATTTGTCTAGTCAATTCGAAGAAAAATGTTTAATAAAGTTATGCCTAAACATTAATAGAACACAAGGATCCAGAGATACAAATATTATCACACCCACACCTACCAAAAAATATTGTGTGGGGGGTAACAATGTTCGCATATCTGGATTCGTGAGATCTATTAATTTTTAGGCATAACTTTGTGTTGTTTAGGTTAACAGCCGAAAGGCTGGCTTAAACCTCTGGAGGTTTTACTAAGTAAAAACGAGGAGTGAGGTGGTTTACTATTCCCTTCCTCACTGGGTTAAAAGAGTAAGCTTATCAGCATGCCAGGTCCTACCAAAAGCGTCTACTTTCCACCCTGCAGATGACACCTTCACATCATTCACCATAGGGTCTGGCTGTATAGTGAAATTCATTACTCTCAGAGGCGATAACTCTGACTAGCGTATTTGACACCTCTACCTCTTCTGTTCTTAAATAGTTCAGTCATATAATTGGCTGAATATGTGATAAGAAATAGAACTATTTTTTGTACCCCTGGAACCAAGAGATCGAGTGCAATTAATTTAACACCACCTGCCCGTTATGGACAAAGGCTTTATTAAACATTTTTTTCTTTTCCTTTTGGCAGCCATTTTATACTCTTCCAATAAAATTACTTATGTAGCGACTGAGATACTAAATAAAATTTAGCATATTTGTTCATTATTTTTCATGCTCCACAAAACCAATAAATTGAAAAACTGTTCCGTTAAAAATTTCAAAATTATGGCGTTACAATTTTTGAATATATTTACAGCGGTCGTATTTTGTAATATTGACTCTGTAACCAGAAGTATTAAAAATATTTTAATTACGAATAAAATATTTTATTAGCCGGCCGCATTGGCGTAGTTGATAATGTACTCGCCTCTCATCATGCGGTCTTGGGTTCGAATCCCACTCAGGCACGGCGTTTTCATACGTTACAAAAATCATTTCATCATTCACAGTTACAACCTAACGTCGTCACTAATGACCACAGTAGTTGATGCGACGTTAAATAAAAAAAAAAAATTATAAAATTATCACGCCGCTTTTGTAGCGTAGTAGTAGCGCGCTGACGTACCACGGAGGTCCCGCGTTCGATTCCCGGGTAAGGTCTGGAAATTATAACAAGTCACAATTCAAAGTTCCATAACTCACCGTAGTTGCTAATCACCAAGCTGTTGATGCGACATTAAATGAACTAAAAAAAACTTTGTTTATACAACCAGCAGTAGGTATTTATATGATGTACGTGTTTCATGTTCTGTTTTCGTCTTGTTGGAGGAAATCACATAGTGGCAAACCCTCGTCACTGGTTTATATAGAATCCCTATTCCAGGATCTTTTTAATTTCCTTTTATTATTTTGTGGTAGGCGCGGGTGTGATAATATTCATATCTCTGGATTCGGGAATCAATTAATTTTAATTGTAAACGAGTGTAAATTTGTGTAAATGGTCTTGTATACAATGTCAATGTAAAATAATATCTAGATTTTTACGCTGGTATAAAAAAAAATTGAAAATTATTAAATTTAAAAACACAAGCTGTAAGAAATGTAACTTTTATGAAGTATTATATTACGCTATCTCGCTTATAAAGTGTAAGGTCTGAAACGGTTTTCAGAACTTAACTGGATTTGACATCGAGGACATGACATACTGTAATGTATTTTCTAATGTTGAAACGCATTACGTTTTAAGTTTATTGCAGAAACTGTGTTAATACAACCATTAAATCAGTTCCTTGGGGTTCAAGGTTTTTATCTTATGAAAGATTGTAGTACATAAAAGTCTTCTCGTATATTAAGTAATACATAGTATTTCTTTGTTGTTTTAAAAGATAAAAACAAAGAATAATATGCGCTAGTTTTATTTTATATTTTTAATTACCTTCTTATTGTTTCAATAATATGTTATAAAATTTTCCGTCTATTGTGTACGTTTATTTATAGCGTCTCTGGAATCGCCTTGGTATCTAAATAGATTCAATTATAGACATAAATACGAGTATGTACACTTTAACAATTAATCACAGCTCTACAGTAGTCTCATTGATATTGTATTTCTTAAGCTTAGGTTCGTTCGGGATCTAGGTATAAAAATAATAAACAAACTTATTAAAACAAATTACCTACCTTCTTATACTACTATACTTCATTCCTAATATGTTCATTATGATATATTGTTTTACTATAATACATTGTTTTAGTTCAGTAATTTTTAAATTAGGGTTATAAATAATTCAAACATAAGTTGTTCTAGTTTGGAAAAATCTGATATACGAGGTGTGGTTATTAAATAACGAGACTGACGTTGTAAAAAATTGTATTTTTATTTTGTAAATAATCACTTATTGTCAACCTTCAATATTCACTTCTTCTCTATCCCTAAAACTCTCCATGCAAATTTTCCATTGTTGGAAACAGTGCTGGAAGTCATCTTCTGTCAGCTCCTTCAGGACACGTGTCGCATTCTCTTTTACAGCTTCCACAGACTCAAATCTTGTCCCTTTTAATGCAGATTTCACCTTAGGGAACAGTTCGAAGTCACAAGGTGCAAGATCTGGTGAATAAGGAGGATTTTCTAACACTGAGACGCTGTACTTGGCTAGGAACCTCTTGACAGATAAGGCGGAATGAGCTGGCGCATTGTCTTAGTGGAGAACCCATAATTTGTCCTTCCACATTTCGGGGGCATTTTTTCTTACTCTTTGATATAGTTTAAAAAGTACCTCAAGGTAGTAATATTAATTAATTGTTTGACTTCAGGAACCCAGTGAAGGTACACAATCCCATGGATATAAAAAAAACAATCATCATTGCTTTAAATTTTGACTTGCTCATTCGAGCTTTTTTGACTCTCGGTGAAGTTTGGCTCTTCTAGTGCATGGATTGGCTCTTTGTTTTCGGATCGTAAGTAAAAAATCTCGTTTCATTACATGTTATTATCGTTTCCAAAAAATTGGGTCATTTTCAATCCCGAACAAAGTGTCAATACAAACATTTTTGCGAGCTTCATTTCAAACATTTTTGAGCGGCACGTGTCCTAAAGGAGCTGACAGAAGATGACTTCCAACACTGTTTTCAACGATGGAACATTCGAATGGAGTGTTGTAGGAATAGAGAAGGAGTGTATATTGAAGGTGACAATAAGTGATTATGTATAAAATAAAAATACAATTTTTTACAACGTGTCAGTCTCGTTATTTAATAGCCACACCTCGTATATATACTTATCATGTATAATGAACAGCCAAAACAAAACCAATTAAATAATAACACTAACCTCAGAGTATTACATACATTCAAGATCTTTCGTCTCTCTTGAAGACATCCTCAAGAAACTTATTACACTAAACACAAAACACATATAACAATTAAAACAAACTCGGTCGAAGACCACGTCAATTTTTTAATTATTGTAACTTAATATTGTACTTAATTATTGTATTGGTTTGGCCGAATAATCGAGCGCGGAATGGTTGTAACAATAATTAAGTAATTGACGTGGTCTTCGCCTGTATTTGTTTTAATTATGATTGTGTGTTTAGTGTAATAAGTCCTGAGGATGTCTCCGAGAGAGACAAAAGATCTTGAATGTATGTAATACTCTGAAGTGAGTGTTATATTTAATTGGTTTTGTTTTGACTGTTCATTACATATCATATGTGTAGTGTATGCAAACAAAGGAAATATAATATTTAATAAAATAATATATATATTTGTATATTTGGACACTTCCACCGAGTTTTATCTACCTCGTCCGAAATTTAATAAACAAAAAATATTGTTTGAAAACCGTTTTCAACCCCTTACGGGTACGTTGTTGTAATCTTTAAAGGGTTTATATTCTTTTTAAGTGTACTATAGGTAATATCTCGCTGAGTTTCAGCCATCTGACTTGTTTGTAACAGAATAAACTGGAAATTTGGATTTAAGGGTTTAGAGATTTAAGAGTAAAGATACTTTTCAACCCCTTATGGGTAAATTCTTGAAAGCGTTGAGGTGTAATTTTTTTTAGCGTCACTATATGTAACATCTCCACCGAGTTTCAGCCGCCTAACTTGTCTGGAACTAAGTGAATAAAACATATTGGTTTTAGGGTTGGACACCCTTTTCAACCTTTTAGGGGTAAAATTTGAAAATTGTTAAAGGGTAATTCTTTAGTTGCTCTATATATAACATCACCGAAATTAAATCATCTAACTCGTCTGGAACTCAATAAAAAATAAATATTGGTTTAAGGATTGAACACCCTTTTCAACCCCTTAACTGTGGAATGTCGAAATCGTTTGTGTTTAATTTTTATACTTTACCCTAAAGGGAATATTCCCTCCAAATTTAAGTTTTCTAGCTGTTGTTCAAGTAGAAGAGTTAATAATGAGTAACTGAATCATTCATTTAGGTAGAACATGTAATAGAGTTTTTTGTTTGAAAAATCCCACTTAATTTTGCGGTAGCTGAAGAGTTAAGGAGTTGTAAAATTTTGAATGCTAAGGTAAATGAAATTTTGAACTGGGTTATTTTAAATCATATTTAACGAAACGAACAGATGAAATTTGATTTTGAAATAATATATTTATTAAAAATTTGTAAACTGATTAATTTAAATAAAATTTTAAGACGATTTAGCGTCGAAAATTAATATCAAGTTGAAGGAAGCTTCTCGTTAGAAGAGATTCCAAACCATGTTATAAGATGTGGAGAATGTAGAGTATTTTGTGGGTTTCACCCTCTAGTTCTACCTAAACCCACGCGTCCTATTAAAGTTCTCTTTATTTTGTACGAGTATATATTGCAATTTTAACACCCGAGTAGAAAATATTTTATTCGATTCTTTATTAAATCCAGCAACTTAATTTAATTATCAGTTAAATTAAGTCATCAATGAAACGTTTTCCATGATGATTTTTTTAATATAGGAAAATTAAATAATAAAATGTTCTTTTATACCAATACTTTTCACAAATTATCACAAATATTATATTCACAAATTATTTTTTATATATTATTTATTATATATAAATATTATTATCAGAAATATTGTTTTTCTTTATTGCAATAATATGCATTCTGTAATTTTCATCTACCTTAGTTTGTAATCATAATAATTTTTTTATTTAAAGCTTGGTTATAAACAACTACGGTGAGTTAAGTAACTGTTACAGTGGGTTATGACAATTTATAATTTCCAGACCCTAGCGGGGAATCGAACTCGGGACCTCCGCATTGTATGCTAGCGCGCTACCACTACGCTACTGAAGCGGCTCATAATAATTTAGTTACCACAAATATATTCTCTTTTAGAAAGTATTTCTACTTCCTCTTGCCCTATTTGAATATACTATAGGGAAGGAAAGTATGGTATTAATATTGATTTTACGAAATCAATTCTTCACCAGTTTTCAGGCCCCTTGAACCCAAAAACTTTTTTGAGCGACTGGTTTGGGTGTGTGAACAAAATATCTCAAGAACGGAATATCGTATGGAGTTGAAACTTAAATTATCTACTACAAGGGTACACAACACAAATATTTTCATCAAAATCGGTTAACCTAAAATAGTATTTCATTCGTGCAACTTTTTACTTTTTTGCAATTTTCTCAAAAACAGTTCTAACATTTTCTTTTAAAACTCATCTACTTTACTACATATTTTGCTCTACAAGATTATAGATAGGGTAAGCGATATGTTTGATAAAATTCTCGGGGACTGTGCTTTCGTGATAGAAAATGGAGGTTTTTAGATCGCGGCCTTAATTAAAGCAAAATTGTATATAATAAAGTTATCGGAAATTAAAATAGCTACAACATTTACTTTTAACATTTTTTCTACAATACTTATTTCACCGTCAACTAGTATGATTTTCCGTTATTTGTTTATTAAAATTGGTAAAAAATCAGATTTTTTAAGATTGCGACCTTAGTATGGATTTTACGGAATAAGTAAATATGTATAACTAAATTTATATAAAATTTTAAACCCTACAACTTTTATTTTGAGATTTTTTACTACAAATCTTGGTTTGACATCAATTAGTGATTTTTCGTATTTTTAAATCTTACGGAAATTAATTTTTTAACGTCATTCACTCATGATTAACATTAGGTTATATTTTTAATTTTACTTTGTTTACTCATGATTTAACATAGCTTATTTTTCCATTATTTACATTGGCAAGAAAAAGTCGTGTGAGCGTTTCAGAACAATTTTAAAAAATTTAATCATCGCTGTGGTTAGCTTTCAAACTTTCTTTCCACTACTGTTTACATTATAATCTCGTTGAATCTGTCATATACCTTGTATATATTTATAAAGGAACGAAAAATCTTATCCATTTTTATTTAAAATTCTATTGTAATATTACTAGTAAACACAATTTGTAAGTACTTTTATTCTGGTATGACATATTGCCGATGACCACATTATGTAAGCTGTAGAAACCGCCACAGCGACTTCAGTGAATTCCAGTCATAACAGAAGGTATTATAATCAAATTACTATCATTTTCGTAGGAATCTCTTCTACAATATCTGCGATCCAATCCGAATCTAGTAAGGTCACTTCGCCTTAGGAATTCACCACTATGATTCCAAGATCTTTGGAGTTGATAATATAATTTTGTTTGTTTGTTTTTGTTGTGTTACTTGTTTTGACCATGTTAATGGTCTATCAAGTGTAATTTACCTCTTTTGATTTGTTAATGAAAATGATTGGTCATGTTCACGGACAAAGAGAAATAGGACGTTTATTTAGTGCATTAGCATTTACATTTTTTTTTTGAAAAGCTAGATAAAAATTTTATTAACATAATATTGTAGAGTAATGTAAGTATCATCAGAAGATTCAAAGATATTAAAATGCCAGAGTAGTCGGCACATGTTGCTGTTAAGATTTTTAATAAATCCCATTTTCGTAGTTAAAAGCATTATTGATTTATTTAATTTAGTTTTGCAACTGTGCAAAGGCAACTAGAAAAATTATCAGAATATGCAATCAAATACAAAGTTTTTTAATAGCTTCTTGGAGAACCCAACTAGTGATAGTGCTCAACAGAATTAAAACTGTGCTAAATTTTTCTTAATTTATATTAGTATAACAGAAAAACATAGTAAAAATTGCCTAAGCTCAACTGACAACTGAAGACTGGGGAAGAGTTCCCCTCTTTGCTTCTTTGTGATACTGGAAGGAGTGTCAGGAATTATTAACAAATGGACCGGCTGTAGGGTAATAGTATCAATGCACAGTACTGGGAGAGGCAAAATCAGTACAAAAACAGTGTTTATGTTTGTCATGGAGAAGTACACGTACCATAGGCTGTTCATTAGACATGTACCAAGAGGCATAGCTCATTAAACAAAGATATTTTGATTGGAATGTCGATAATATTTCTATGTTTGTTGTACTTACCGTGTCTAGTAGTTCAATTTCATAGTTCCAAACTGAATCGGTCTTAGAATTTGTAATATGGGTAGCTATATGGTAGGATTGATTCTTGCAAGACACTAGGAACTCCCGGACTCCTCTCTGATGCATACCATGTGGAAACAATCAGAAGTCTTGCTGTATAGGGAAGAGACTTTATGTTTTTATGGCATTATTATGATGGAGGTGTGACCATGTTGTGGGTCTCTGCGAGCTTTCTCTCGGGGGCGTGTATGGGTGGCGGTTCAGAGGTGGGTCCACTCATGGAGAAATCGGAGCTCAGATATATATATAGCTCAGATATATACTGGGCTGTGCCCAGTGCCATTTTTCTCAATATGTAAATTGGGGTGAGGTTTGGTTGGGCTATACCATACTTCCGGCTGTCGATGCCGTGATGGTTTTCTCTCCACCCACGTAAAATACTGATTTTATCATCACCTTACACCGTGTACGTTATTTTCTAATGACAGCTGGGACTTCCTCCTAGCAGCCACCCGTGAGTTGTTTCCCTTTAGTCCATATATGCAATAAATTAAAAAAAAAATGCAACAAAATAATAATCATAATAAAAAATATATAAAATAAACTGGTAATAACAAAAATAAACACTAAGGAAAAAGGCTATTTAATAATGAATTTTGTGAATGTATTTGACGTTTCCATGTAAAACATGTTCGTGTGTGCTTTTGGTTTTATCTACACAATTCCATATGGGTTAGCCCGACTGACCATCAAAACACTATTCCACCGATACTGACCGCAATTTATCTCCGTTATCTCTCTCTCCCCCTTTTGGACTCGCGTGCATGAACATGCGTGCCACTATCCTACCGTATTAGTTTGTGTAGTAGTAGTGCATGCCAAAATCAATCTGGTAGCGGTAACAAAGCGTTCTCTTCTGGTAGATATCCTCATATTGATTATGTAGCACTGTACACGATATTTTGTGTGTGAGTTGTGTGAGTTTTGTAAATTTACACACACACACACACACACACACACACACACACACACAAATATATGTGTTATAGATTATCAATGGAAGTGTGTGTTGTACAAGTTTATTATAATGATTTAGTTTATTAAAATTTTATCATTTAATTTGATATTATCTATTAAATACGTAAATACTTATCCAGCTTAAATACATGTATCGTTACTCCCATGCTATTTACTCTTTATTGATTTCTGCTTTATACCGATATGATATTTTACTTTCATGTATTCTGTATCACAACAATTTCAGGGTTCAATGTATTTATAATGTATTTTTTTATGGAATGTAATTACAGTCAAAATTTAATTACATTAATTTTTAAAATTTTGTTATTTTCTTTTTCTTTTGGTGTCGATTCGCTACCAAATGTAAGTAATCATTCTGGGAATGATAATTTTATTCGCTGCTGGTGCTTTGAAGAGGACGGTAGTAGAAGTTGCAAACCAGATCTTCAAGTTCCTTAGCCAGGTTATTCGTCGTCTTCTAACGCCTCTCTTACCCTGTACCTTTCCTTACAGAATGCATTTCAGCAAATTTTACTTATCATCATTCCTAATGATGTGTTATAGTGATTCTTATTTTCTTCCTTATATTGTGTACATTATTTCCTTTTCTTTACCAAGTGTTCGAAATAAACTGACGTTTGATATTTTATCTATCCACGATATTTTATGAATTCTTCTGTAAGTCGTCCATTACTCAAACGCTTCCAGTCTCTTTGTCGTTGCTTCCTTTATGGTCCAAGATTCCACTCCGCACTATAAGATGGAAAATATGTAGCATCGGAGGAGTCTGATTTTAAAATTCAAATTATGCATTCTGAACTGCTTGGACTTTTGCCGGGACGCTGTCCTTGCTTTTTCAATTCTGGCTTTTATTTCTTAAGATTAGTCCCATTGTTCATTTAACATTGTGCCAAGGTATGTTGGCACTCGTTCCACCAGTTTTCATTCAATGGTAAGTTGCACTCCATCAACTCTCTGTTAGCTGATTCGTTATCAAATCAATATATTTTTTCTTTCTTTCATGTATTCTGTTTTTAAATCATATTATGTACAGTGGTGGGTTCTGGGAGTTGACTTGTGGAGAGCATTGCTCCTTATGAATGGAAGCAACGAACCGTAAATCAACTACCACCAATATTCTTCTTCTTCCTTTTTTATCATTCTGTCCTACTGAAGACCGCATTAAATTATTTTCTTACACTTGATGTTTGCTCTTTTCTCGTCTTTCCAAGACTTTTTCATTAAAAAAAAAAAATAAAACCCTTTGTCCTTTCTTATGATCATTTCCTTTTGTCCTTTGTTCTTTGTCGTTTTTTACTTCTTGGTACCTCTCGAATTTTTTAACCTTTTTTCTAAATTCACTTCTGTCCTTCTTCCAATCTAACACTTTCATCTTTCTAAGTTCTTTTTATTTTCTATGAATCGTTTATTCTGTGGTATGTAAATTTGGCATCTGTCAAATAACTATTTCGTAAATTTTTTCTAAAAAATGTACTTTTCTTTTTCTCGTAGAATCTGTTACCTTTTCTATTTTTCAATTCCCTTATATCTCTTCATTACGTCTAAATATCTATTCACCACTTTCAATTTCCTTGAACTGTATATAAAAATTACGAAGTTAAACATGGGAGAAACTAATCAACCCAACTGTTGGTAAATGTTACAGTTGGGTCAGTCATTTCAAATTCAGGTCCTAAGGTATTATTCTCTTTTATCTAGTGATACAGTAATATTGAGATAACAATACAAAAGTTATTAATGAGAAGTGTTTTTAAACCTTACAATTATTATATTATAAAATAAACTACAATACAAAAGTTTAATAATTAAATTAATTAACTAACCAATATAAATCTTGTGTGTCTTTTCTTCCTATATCAATGTCTTCCATTCCTGTTTGCTAATTTTGAGCTGCCTGTCGTCTAAGTTTTTCATGTTTAAAGTAAGAAAATATTACATTTTGGGTGCCCATCAGCTGTGGTGATGATGATAAAGTCTGTTTAGTCAATTGAGGAGTTTGATGGAAAAAGGGCCTATTTACAAAACCGACATATTGAGAAAACGATACTTTAATCATTTTGTTATAAATATTGTGACGCATTGCAATAGAAGTAGGCGGACAGATATGTATATCTTTATAAAATTTGAATGTTTTACTGCTGAGAAACAACAAGAAATTATAATACAGAATACACAACAGAAATTTTAAACTACTTTAATTAGGTAAATTACAACAATTTAATTAGTTTACAATATAACCTCATTGACTGCCTATGAATTAACAAATTTTGTTGCCTTGACATGAGATTCTAAATATCGTCGTCGCATCTTTCAGAAAAAACATAGAGATATAAAACTTTGTACAAATATAGAGAGCATCATGGCGGAATCAAAAAACACTTTGACGGAAAAAGGCCCTGTAGTATTTTAGATTCCTTTTTCCATCAAACTCCTCAATCGTGGAAGTATAAAGTGTCTATTTCTGGTGTTGTAGTGATGATCTGTAGATATGATCTAGTTTTATTCCCCCTTAATCAAATTCTGTTAATAAATTAGCAGAAGAACGGAATCATACAAAAAATTGATTCTTACAATTTATTTACCACTTAATGACTTATTTAAAAATAATAATTATTAAATAATTAATGCAGGAAATAAAAATCTTGATACATTTAAAAGAAAATTGTGCTGAATTTGTTTTTAGAGTTTATAGGAAAAACATTAAGGTAATAAAAGTAGGAATAAGATGAAGTTTAGAAGAAATAGAAAAAAGTAATGAAAGAGACGATGGGTTACTGGCGGTCAGTAAAGAATAGAAAGGTAGCTGAAAGACTATATTGTTAAAGGATAGAAGAAAATGACTTGGGAGGGGGTGGATGAGAGGTATTGGTTTGTCAAGGGTCTCAGACAGCCGCAATTGGCTCAATAGGGTCCACCAGTACGTGGAACGGTCGTATTTCAGCCAAAGCACTTGATTTAACCTCTTTGCTATTATTGCGTATTCAGTTAATTTAGAAAAACCTACTTTTAAAATATCCGCACTTTTGAAAGCTTCTTAGATAACTTATTTACGAAAAAAGTTTTGAACGATAAAGAATTTAACTAACTCATAAGTAAAACTACTCCACAAATACAAAGAATTAATAACTTTAATTTGTATTTTATTATTCATTAAATAATTATTTAAACATGTAACGTATCGCATTAGAACTGGCTGTAGAGCAAATAACATTATTAATTGGTTTAGATCAACAGCCAAACGGCTGGTTTAAACCTCTAGATGTTTTACTAAGTAAAAACGAGGAGTGAAGTGGTTTACAATTGCCTTCCTCACTGAGTTGAAAGAGTATGCTTATCAGCATGCCAGGCCCTCCGTAAAGCACCCACTTTTCGCCCTGCAAGTGACACATTCACTTCATTCACCACAGGGTTGAGTGTATAGTGAAATTCATTACTCTCAGAGGAGATAACTCTGACCAGTGTCTTTTACACCTCTACCTTTTATGTTCTTAAATAGTTCAGTCATATAATTGGCTGACTATGTGATAAGAAACAGAACTATTTTTTGTAGCCCTGGAACCAACAGATCGAGTGCAATTAATTTAACACCCCACCTGCCCATTATCGGAAAAAATTTCATTAAGTAAAACATTATAATAAATGTAATTTACAGAAGTGAAAATTAAACTTATTCTATTTTTATTTTGAATTATATTTATCTATAATAAATCTTCGAGACACTCCATCATGCGGTCTAAAGTCACCTGATTAGTAAAAATGGTGGTATAGAATAACCTTTCTCTAGGCTATTTACACTACCATATTATGCTCTCTTCAGTTCAGAAGCAGATGCTGTATACAAGGCCACCACATAGAGCTCGTACCTCCACGTTGTGGTCATGTTATTAAAATCTGGTTATTAAAATCCGACCATTCCCGGCAGATGCATTTGCCGATTTTTATCGTTCTAAACAATTTTTGGTGCAGGAAAACGAGCAGAGAAATATCCTCCGCAACATCGTGGATCCAAAGATAGACTGACAATATAGGTTACAAGGTCAAGAAGAACTGTACCCGGGAAATTTACAATTAATGGAAACGATTAGAAAAAGAGACAATAATTTTGCAGACATCTATATATATAATGGATGACAACCGGTTGACAAAATAAATTTTTAAGACACTAAACAATAAACCTAAGATGCCGAATAAATGGTTCAAAACGTTTTTATTTGACACCATTTTAAAGAACCATTTCTAAAAGCAAAATGAGGTTCTAGAAACGTCTGAAATTGCCTTATGAGGTATAAAATTGTCCTAATATGAGGAACGAAAAACGCAAACAAATTCTAACGCCGGCCGCATTGGCGCAGTTGGTAATGTGCTCGCCTCTCATCATGCGGTCCTGTGTTCGAATCCCACTCAGGCACGGCATATTTTCATACGTTACAAAAAAATCATTTCATCCTCTACTGTACAAAGTTACACCCCAACGTCGTTGCTAATGACCGTTGTAGTTGATGCGACGTTAAATAAATAAATTTAAAAAAAAATTCTAGTTTTTAATTTGAAGAAATTATACGAGATAGTTTTGAAAACTCAAATAATTATTAAACAACCTGATTCTGTTATCTCTTCATATCATTTTATTTTGTGTAAAGATCTATTATTCTGTAAAAATCAGATCTAGATGAATGATATTAGTAATAAAAAGGTTACATGAAAATACATATTTTGTTATTTTTTATGTACATGCTACTCCAATTATTGATCTTGTCAATATAACTTGAAACGTGTTACGTCTGTTAAATAATATTTATTATACTGAAAAAATCGTAATTCATATTTTTATATAAAATTTACAATTTTATGCGATGTTGTGTAGTAAAAACGATGATATTATTCATATAAATCATACAATTACAATATCGGATATGTTTTACTAAGAGTTTGTTTTGTGATATAATTTACTGAATATCATATTGTACAGTCCAGCCTTTCTTAGTTTGCTCCTAATGTAAACAAATAATGACGTCACTGAGCATGCGCATTATATAAAAATGAGTACACATTGATTAAAAAGTAACTACAAAATACTTTCAAAACTATTTAAATACAAAATACTTTTAAAAGTATTTTTATAAATGAAATTGTTTGGCCTACTTCATATCATGACTGATGTTTGAAGTACTTTAAGTACTTATAATTTTAAATATAGTTAACTTAATAGGAATACGACATCCATAAAGTCGTGGACTCTAGTGTGCACCCTGTAGTAGCTGGCTTATGTTTGTTGACAGTAGGAGCAAACTAAGAACGGCTCGACTATACATATTTCATTTTCGTGTGAAGTTATCAAAAGAAATCGTACAACTGAATTATAAGTATACATATTCTTAATTAGGTATTGTAATACTATAATAAAATTAGTAAGGGTTTTATAGTTCTATAGTATACAAGATTATTATGATTAACAATATTAATATAATATTATTATAATACTGTTGTAAAATTAGATTACGATTCAGGAGAAGAGATGTAGGAAATAAAAGAATTTCTTGGTTGAAGTATCATCATGACTGGTTTCGTTGTACATTCGCGGAGCTGTTCAGAACCATGGTATAGAAGTCTTAGTATCAAGGTTCAGAGCTATAGTGTTCAAGGTCCGAACTGCCGTCGTGGCTGCCAACCTCCGTTTAGAGAGGGCATGATAATAAGAAAAAAATTAATCAACATTTACGATGTTTCTTAGTAGCACACATAGCGAAATGAGAGTTTTTGCAGTAGCTTTCTAAATATGTGTACAAAAAATGTAATGTTTTTATAGGCCTACGTACTTTTAAAATTCGTAAAGATTGCATATAATCGTTGTATATACTTATTACTTAAAGAAATTTAAATTTGTCATTAAAATACGAGGTGTGGCTATTAAATAACGAGACCGACGTTGTAAAAAACCTTTATTTTTATTTTATACATAATCACTTATTACCACCTTCAATATACACTCCTTCTCTATCCCTACAACGCTCCATGCGAATTTTCCATTGTTGGAAACAGTGCTGGAAGTAATCTTCTGTCAGTTCCTTCACAACACATGCCGTTCAAAAATGTTTGAAATGAAGCTCGCAAAAATGTTTGTACTGATACTTTGTACGCGGTTGAAAATGACCCAAATTTTTTGGAAACAATAATAATATGTGATGAAACGTGGTCTTTTACTTATGATCCGGAAACGAAGCGCCAATCCATGCACTGGAAGAGCTGAACTTCACTGAGAGCCAAAAAAGCTCGAATGAGCAAATCGAAATTTAAAGCATGATGATAGTTTTTTTTATATCCATGGGATTGTGTACTTTCACTGGGTTCCTGAAGGTCAAACAATTAATTAATATTACTACCTTGAGGTACTTTCTAAACTACGTCAAATAAAATAAAAAAACGCCCCAAAATGTGAAAGGAGGACAAATCATGGGTTCTCCACCAAGACAATGCGCCAGTTAATTCCGCGTTATCTGTCAAAAGGTTCCTAGCCAAGTACAGCATCTCAGTGTTAAAAAATCCACCTTATTCACCAGAACTTGCACCATATGACTTCTACCTGTTCCGTAAGGTAAAATCTGCATTAAATGGAACAAAATTTGAGTCTGTGGAAGCTGTAAAAGAGAAAGCGGCACGTATCCTGAAGAAGCTGACAAAAGATGCCTTCCAGCACTGTTTCCAACGAAGGAAAATTCGCATGGAGCGTTTTAGGGATAGAAAAGGAGTGTATATTGAAGGTGACATTAAGTGATTATGTATAAAATAAAAATAAAATTTTTTACAACGTCAGTTTCGTTATTTAATAGCCACACTTTGACCACTTATTACTTAAAGAATTTAAAACTGTCATTAATATATATATCAAAAATCTTTCTTAAGAGGTTTTTCGGGTCGATAATTACGAATATAACTATAAGAAATTACGAACCTGTTTAGGAATAAAAACGGCATACTTATTACGCTTAATGTATAATAAACAGTGTTTCAAAACGAATTTATTTTGGGTGACTAATGTTAGGGACCGATTCTGGCCACGAAAATAAACATGCAAGTTAAACGAATAAATGCCGTATTTCACTTGTTTTTACAACGGCTGAGTTGCCATCAAAACGTACTTGCAGTCAACCTATTAAACAACAGTCAAGAGATCAGACGTCTTAAAAGAAATCATGTTTTAGTTTTATAGTTTTAATTTATTTCTCTATTCGTACTTCTCTTACCTATTATTTTGGTATGTTATTTAATAAAAGTATGTATATAGATTTAACTTATTTCAAACAATAACCGGAGGTCCCGGGTTCAATTCCCGGCTAGGGTCTGAAAATTTTCGCAAGTTTAAACCCAGTGTTACTTATCCCACTGTAGTCGCTATCGACCGAGCGATCAAATATTGGGTCGCTATTGATATTGGGTCGCTATTGATTGTGACTTTAAAAAAATTTAATTTTTGTTTTTGTTAGTCTTATTCAACTTACATGTAAATTTGCATTAAAAAAAACTTGAATATAAACTTTTGTTGATGTTTCAATTTCTGTTTGGTCTTAATTTTCTTTTGCATTTTCTTAGTGTTAATAATTTCGTACTTCCATTTATAATATTAATTTTTGTTTCTATTTTATTGTTTTTTAATTCACTTTGTATGTTTTTCATATTTATTTAAATAAGTGTTTTGGTAACAGATTACTGAACTGTTTGATAACAAATCATTGATAAAACTTTAAATTCAGGAATTTTCATGGGGGCATCATTGTTGGATTGTATCTCCTTTCTAGCCATTACTTTTAATTTATTTATACTATTTATAGTGATTGTAATTAACACATAAATTTTTAAAGAAAACTAATATTCATTCTAGTCACCGCTTAACGTTTTAAGAAAAGCATTTACGTCTAAACAACGGGTTCGCTTGTTTAAAGGAAATTTAGTAGACCACCTCAGCACCGATAAGTTAAAAAGCTTGAAAATTTTTGAAATATCCCGCCATTCAAAATTATTATCATTACTTTAATATCTGAATTATTATTATTGCATAATATATCTAATTGCGGGACCTATTATAAAAATTATCAAATGTGACTTCAACGATAAAATCCGTTGATAAACAATCGAGTTGTTGCAGAAAAATAGATTTGTAATGAATGACAAACCACAATAAATGTTTTAGGGGCAATGTAGGCAATACGATATACAATTATCTTATATCATTTGACAACTTACTTCTTTTAGTGCATACAATATAAACAAATGAAAGGCGTACTTAGGCAACAAGCACTACTAATTTACATACTGCCACTTAGGTTTCGCTGTCGTATTCTTGTACTTAATAATATGGATGGATTGATATTCGAAATGGATGAATAAATCTTTATTGCTCACGGTTAAATGGTAATAAAACCATATAAAAATTAGTACTTATTAAAATTATTTTCATATGATCAATGTAATTTATAATAAATCATTATATAAGTGGTAATGTAATAACGTATTGTATATTTTATGACGTTTAAGATATTTTATTCAAATACACACAAACCAATCGCTAAAAATATGCTTTTTGATTCCAGGGTGTCTGAAAACGTGTACATCCGTTGAAAACTTGAAATCTAAAAATCGACATGAAACATTACTTCCTTTCCTACATATTCATATAGGCAAGAGAAAGTAAAAAAAATATAAAAAAGTTAATTTAACCCTTTAAGAACGGAACATTGTACGAAGTTGAAACTTAAGTTTAGTACTGCTAGAGGACCCAACACAAATTTTTTTATCAAACTTGGTCAACCCAAAGTAGTAGTTTGTTTGCATAATTTTTAATTTTTTTGCGATTTTCTCCAAAACTGCTTCTACATTTTTTAAAAAAATCGCTTATTCACTGCAAGTTTTATGCTCTACATGACAGGGTAGGCGCCATTTCTGCTGAAATTTTTGGAGAGGCTGTGCTCTCGTAGAAAAAATGGTTTATTTAAGATTGCGGCCTTAATATGCATTTTAGGGCATAGGTTTAGGTCTACATAATCAAAGTTGTAGAAAATTTAAAAACCTACAACTTTTATTTTAAACTTTTCTTTGCATAACGCTTACTTTAGCGGTAATTCTTAGTGATTTTCTGTTTTTTCTTCATGAAAATCTATAAAAAATGAATTTTTTTTAAAGATTTCGGGGCTTAGCATTTTACGACAAAAGTGGATATAATCAAATTTATAGTAATTTAAAAGATCTGCATTTTTTATTTTAAGAAATTTTCTGTACAGAGCCTAGTTTTGACGCGAATGTCGAAAAGTGATTTTCCGTATTATTTAGCCAAAATAAGGTTGGTTTTCAATTTGCATCATTCATTTGTCACCGGATGGCAACATTAAGAGGTGAGTTAAAACTTTTAATTGGTGGCCCTGAAAAGGGCCGTTTAAGCGGTGGTCGTTTTGGAGAAGCATTGGTCGTAGTCATCGTGGCGATCGGAGGCTGGGCAACGCGGCGTGTCGTCGTCCAACGGAGACGACATCTTCTTCCCTCGCAGAAGTGCGTCGATGGCTGTTCGTCGGATCCGATAGGCGTAAGGCTCGGTCAAAAAACCACTGTGGTCATCGCAGCGGGCGATGACGGTCCGTTCGACGGCTTACGCTGTTGGGTTGGCGAGCGGAAGCATCATCTTCTCTCTTGCGGGGTCGTCGACAAGCCTTCGTTGGAGTCCGGTAGCCGTATGCCGATGGTGGACGTCTTGTCTGCTCTCTGGATCGGAATTGAATCTCTTGGCTCAGTGCAGCGCTCTTTTTATAGTCGCCCAGAGCGGTGTGGTATTGGGATTGACCTTGGCGACAAAAGCCTCTGTCGGTACGCCGCCACAGGCCTACCGCCCCTTTCGGAACTATTGGCGGTTCCCTCTGTCGCTGCCAGCCGCGTTGGCGATGTTGGTAACGTGCTTGCCTCTCATCACGCGGTCTTGGGTTCGAATCCCACTCGGGCATGGCATTTTTTCATACGTTACAAAAAATTCATTTCATCCTTCACCGTCTGCATTAGCAGCAATTTGCAAAACAGTCGGACGTTAAACAAAAAAAAAAAATCCCTCTTTCGCTACGTCGGAAGCTTTGTAGCCGGCAGCACAGTACTTAATCAAAGGGAACGACGGTGACACACTCATGATTAAAATAACGTTATGTTTTTTGAGATTAGTATTTTGTGTATTTATAATGGTTTATTACTAATGTTAAGTTATATTGTTCATTGTTTGCATTGTCAAGAGAAAGTCGTGTGAGGGTTTCACACCAGATTTTTTTAATCCTAATGCTCAACGGTGCAACAATGTAATGTTTTAACGTTGGAATCTGTTAAATTTAGAAAAGTAAGCAACGATTATCAGTCAATTAGTCCACTGTGAAAATTCCAGTGCAATAATATCCACTAAAGATAACGTCCAATAGCAAAAATATCTGTTGTCATTATTTTTGAATGCCTTGAGTTATTACAACCAGTAATACAAAATACGAGGTTTGTTAAAAAAATAACGGGAATTTTCGTTTTTTGAAAAAATATTTATTTATTCATCTACATTAATATTGTCGCCTTCAAAGTAGTCCCCTTCGCATGCAATACACTTGTGCCAACGCTTTTTCCAATCCTCGAAACACTTCTGAAACTCGATCTTTGTGATAGCTTTTAGCTCTTTCACCGATTCGCTTTTAATGTCATCTATGCTTGTAAAACGACGGCCTTTTAATGTTCTCTTTATTTTTGGAAATAGAAAAAAGTTACATGGAGCCATGTCTGGCAAATATGGAGGCTGGGGCATCGTTACAGTTTTGTTTTTGGCCAAAAATTCACGAACAAGCAATGAAGTGTGAGCAGGTGCATTATCGTGGTGCAAAAGCCATGAATTGTTTTGCCACAAATCCGGGGGTTTCTTTCGGATTGCTTCACGCAAACGGCGTTGAACTTGTAGGTAGTACTCCTTATTGATTGTTTGACCTTGTGGCAAGAATTCATGATGCACTATGCCATTAAAATCGAAGAACACAGTGAGCATAACCTTCACATTCGACCGCACTTGTCGAACCTTTTTTGGTCTTGGTGATCCAGAATGCCTCCACTGGGACGATTGAGCCTTAGTTTTGACATCGTATCCGTAAACCCATGTTTCTTCACCTGTTATAACACGTTTGAGTAGATCCGCATCGTTGTCGACTTCATTTAGTGACTCCTGAGAAACTTCCATTCGCCGCTGTTTTTGTTCGAAATTCAACAATTCTGGAACAAATTTTGCTGCCACACGTTTCATACCCAAAACATCCAAAAACATTTCATGGAATGAGCCAATCGATATGCCAACATCATCACTGACTTCTCTGATTGTGATTCGGCGATCGTTCATAACCATTTCTTTCACTTTTTTCACGTTTTCATCGGTTGTTGATGTGCTTGGACGTCCGGGTCGTTCGTCATCTTCAACGTTTTCGCGGCCATCTTGAAAACGCTTATACCACTCGTAAATCCTTGTTTTACTCATAGCAGACTCACCATATGCCTTTGTTAACATTTCACACACTTTATTACACTATATTTCATTTTTCACGTAAAATTTAAGACAAATTCTTTGATCCATTTTTTAACAAAAAAAAAATAGCCGTGCCCGAAAAACACGTCTAACCTTAGCGGCTTCCACTTAAGAACTAAGCAATGAATATTGTTGAAAATTTTATCGTACGTCATGTGTACCAACATAATAATAAAAAATTTTTACAATCGGACTATCCAAACCCGCGAAATTTAAAAATTCCCGTTACTTTTTGAACACACCTCGTAAGCATATAACTTTATTACATGAGGAAGCGAATTAATATGTGCAAAACATTTTGTCAAATTAAAAAATATGTAGTATTAGGTTTGAGCTATTCTTTGGGTAGTATTCATTTACTTGAATGGAGTGACATGGCAATTCCCAGACCAATGCACGAATCGAATCCGAGTTTCAACAGTTTTGTGATTGAACGCATTTCGGCAATGCTACTGAAGTCGCTATTAGTATTTTAGTAATTTGCATGGAATTTATATTTATTTTAGATTTTTACTCGTTTAATTTTACAATGCCTTAGGGTTGCAATGTGGATAACGATGCTAGGGTGATTCTCTAAAGCTGTGTAAATGAAATGTATTTTACAGTTTTGACAGGGTACAGTTAATTGAAACTTTATAGCCGAAGAACGTCAGTTGCAGTGGCTTATCAATTTAGAATTTAAATAACTTAATAGGCTTTGACCCTTGTTTTGAAACATCATGTAACAGTTATCTATAAATTTGTTTTATTGATGTAGCCTATTCATATTTTCCGAATTAATTAGTATCTTTGTAGTTTATTCGCTGCCTTAATTTTAATTCAGTTTTTTGGCAGTGGTGTCAAAAATCTAAAAATCCCTTTTTTGTGTAATAGAAACAATGTAATTTTATAAGAATTTATTGTCAATTACTATATAAATAAGGAAGCTACATTTTGTATTGTAATTTACTGCACTCACTGAAGTAATTATGTAAATTCAAATAATTTATACCTATCATCTTTCATTTTGTGATTTGCAATTTTTAACAATAGGCCTACTGTAACATCTAAGCCTAGGTTCGTTCGTGATCTCGGTAAAATAAATAACAATTTGTTTAGGTCATCAGCCGATAGGCTGGTTTGAACCTATAGAGGCTTTACTAAGTAAAAAGAGGATTGTGTTGATTTACAAATTGCCTTCCTCACTGAACTGGAAACGATACATATCAGAATTCCAGGCTTTCTAAAATGACTCAGGCTGATAATTCCTGAGAAAGTATGGTTAATTGAACCCCAACTTTCAAAGTACACTAGTGACAACAGTTTATTACTAAAATCCGTATAAGAGTAACTACAGTCCATTTGAAATAGCATGATAGTAAGTATCTGAATGGGGGTAACTTTTCAAAATAAAAAGTCCCTTTTCGAAAGTGAAATTTCCCTTTTAATTATTATTACAAAATACAATATAAATCTCTGTTTTGAAATTTTGAAAATCATGTGGAATAAATTATTTCACAGGCAGTTTTAATTATTGCATTCAGTAACCCATACATTCAATATACAAGACATGATTAATTAATGCATTAATATTTAATAATAATAATACAATAAAATACCAATTAATTAATAAATTTGATTTCCATTTTCTATGACTTATTGGAAAAAATCATTAGTTTTTCATTTTCCACTATTAATTCATCTTTTAAAACACTTTCATTCACTAACAGGGAAAGTTAACACAAAGAAAAATTTCTTAAGTGGTAGCAATGACGCATCAGCACATTACAGTGGTTTCAAATTATGCACATAGTAACTTTTTTCCTGAGGGATATTTTAGATTTATTTTTAAAAAAATTCCCTGTTTGAAATTAAAAATTTCTCTCTAAAATATTTTCATTGTTATTACAAGTTTAAATTGTGTATTATTTAACATTAAAGCTGTATTGTTAATTTGTTGGTCAAATAAAATATAATAATAAATATTCATTCAATAATAGAGTTTTCAGAACGATTAAACTATACTTTACAATGGTAACTACACATTCTTATAATACACGGTATAAATAAATAAATGTTTTTAGTTATCAATTAAAAACTTTAACCATATGAATATCATTTGATATAACAGCTGATAAGTGTCAGCTTTGAATTTACAAAATTATTAAAAGAATTCCCTCTAGTGGTAACGAATGCGGTATAATAAAAGAAAATTCCCTTTTTAACCACTTCATACGTTCCCTATTTAAACAATTCTGTCTCGTTAAATTGAACTTATTATACAAAATTCCCTCTGTTCTTTACTCCGTTTAATAATATCATGCTATTTTAAATAGACTGTACCTTTAATAGGATTTGAACCACGGAACCTTCGTCCCCAAAAAACAGCTGTTAAACACCTTGGTTTGGGCGATAGACCAACCCGGTGGGTTTGTATAATGTACAGATGAAAATTAAAAATTAGGAGTAGAAATATTTTCGTGTAATTGCGTCGGATGTTTTATCAGGAGCGGATCATACTTCAAGAACCGATTATACGGCTGAAAATAAGAAAAAAGGTTCCAATAAACATGGTTCGAAAACTTAATCAAGTTACGGCTAGCAAAAACTTTCGCTTGAAATTAAGTTTCCCATGTGAAATAAATTCATACTTAAATTTTTAGGGGATTTATTAAGATTGGTAAACAGGTTTCAATGCAAAATGTGCTGAAAATCGAATAAAACCTGTCCCATGTCGTTAAGTACAGTTATTTTGGAGATATCTGACAAAATACGCAGAATTAGATCTCGAAAACATGTCTTTCTTAGGTTTGAAGTAGTTTAACTTTGTTAAATTGGTAACAAACACGTCGACATTTTAAATTCTGAAGAGAATGATGTAAAATAGTTTAGTAAAAAATAAACACAAAATTTATAAAATATGATTTTTATTAAATTAAAATACACGGACCTAAGACCCGGCATATTTTCATACGTCACTAAAACTCATTTCATCCTTCACAGTTACAACCCAACGTCGTCGCTAATGATCACTGTAGTTGATGCGACATTAAATAAATAAAAAAATTACACGAAAAGTAAACAAAAAGTCAAAATACTGTACTTGTTTTGGTTTTACTTGTACTTGTTTATTAATGAATTAAAAATTCTCTACAGAATTAAATTCTCTACAAAATTTGTTTAAAATGTTTACATGTCTGTTACCAATTGAACAAAGTTAATCTCCTTCAAACCTAAGAAAGACATGTTTTTCGAGATCTAATTTTGCGTATTTTGTCAGATATCTGAGAAATGAATGTACTTACAAACGTGGGACAGGTTTTATTAAATTTTTCAGCTCATTTTGCATAAAATCTCTTTAATTACCAACCTTTATTAATGCCCTAAAAATTTAAGTATGAATTCATTTCAAAGGGAGAACTAAATTCCAGGCGAAATCTTTTGCTAGCCGTAACTCGCCAAAGAATGGTTTTCGAACCATGTTTATTAGAAACCTTTTTTCTTATTTTTAGCTGTATAATCAGTTTCTGAAGTATGAGCCGTTCCTTATGACACACTCTGTATATCAACGTAAAATGTCGTTTGAAAACTTTGTGAAGATTAGTTGTAATAATAATAAAACTTATAAAAATAAGTAATTGAAGAGAAAAGTGAACAACGAAGAAGGAGAAGAATAAGAAAAGACGAAGACGATGGAGGTAAACTGTAAGAACTTAAAAGGGAGAGTTATAGTAGTGGTGGCGCGGTTTCCTGATCCGTAAGATGTCTAGCAGAATGAAGGTTGGCCGCAAATTGCTGGTCAGAGCTTAGAGCATCTTTGTGCTCAACATCAGGACACTGCATTAAGAATTTCCTGATCCTTATGGAAAACCCTTTGTTCTAGTCACCCCATTAAATCCTGTAGCTTCCTATTCAGAATTACTGGCTCTAATATTACTATTAGTGTTATTAGTAAAGGATAAACTAAACTCTTTGTAACTGTAATTTCAATAAACTTTAGTAAACTTCTTAATTAATTTCTTAGCGCTAAATTGAATCTATTAACATATAAGAAGAATAATTAATTACAATTTTAAATCAGAGTGTCATTTGGAACTAAGTATTTTTACTTTCTCTTGCCTATATGAGTATATAGGAAGGAAAGTATTGTTTTCATGTCGATTTTTCAAAATCGAGTTTTCACCGGATCTACACGTTTTCAGACCCCCTGAACAAAAAAAAGTTTTTACCGACTGGTGTGTGTGTGTGTGTGTGTGTGTGTGTGTGTGTGTGTGTGTGTGTGTGTGTGTGTGTGTGTGTGTGTGTGTGTGAACAGAATATATCAAGAACGGAACATCGTACGAACTTGAAACTGAAAACTTAAGTTAGATACCACTAGAAAACCCGACACAAACATTTTCATCAAAATCGGTCAACTGGAAGTAGTAGTTTATTCGTGTAATTTTTCACTTTTTTGCGAGTTTCTCAAAAAGAGCTCCTACGAATTTTTTTAAAAACGCCTGATTTACTTAAATTTTTTATGCTCTACAAGATAGGGTAGGCGCCATGTCTGCTGAAATTCTTGATGAGGCGGTTTTCTCGTAAAAAAAATTGTTTTTTAAGATTGCGACTTTAATATGCATATTAGCGCAAAAATTTACAAATTTAATATAAAAGTTGTAAAGAATCCAAAATTCTACAACTTTTATTTGTAACATTTTTTGTATAACGCTTAGTTTAGCGGTAATTAATAATTTTCTGTTTTTTTCTCACGATATCGTGTAAAAAATCGATTTTTTTAAAGATTTCAGATTAGGGAATGAAGGTGTTACCTAAAAAAAAGATATTTTTGAAAAAGATATTCTAAGGCTCCCAATTTTTTGTAAATTGTTTGAGTTCTTTAATTTTCGTATATAGCCTACTTATTATCCCATCTGTTTTTGGGTAAACGGAATCTGGATGGGGCCTAAAAGGTTCAAAAAAATAAAAATACAACCTTATGACAATTTTATTACATCCTGCTGTTCACTACTCACCCATGTCAAACATTAACAATTGGGAAGAGTTAGACCCCATTCAAATGATTTTAAATATTTCTGGATATGCCTACATTTTGTATTAAATATTATATTAAAAGCTTATAAGGTAAATTGGTTACCTTAAACATTAATGTTGTCCGTTTTCTGGGCTCCCTGCAACATAAATTAGTTGACCTATGTAGAACAAAAATGAGTTCACTTAATTCTTGTATCAAGCGGCCCATAAAGCTTTTACCAGTTGAAAAATTCAATTTTATTATATACTTTGTTTTACTTATATACTTTTTATTTACTTACTTACTTACTTACTTCTTCTTGTTCTTCTTCTTCTTCTTCTTACTATCAAGGATTAGGCATAAGCTTGTTCCGAACTCACAAACCATCCTGCACGTCTACAGAAACACGAGACATTAAGTGTACCAGTTAATCCTATCCTTTTTCCGAGGCTAGTTGTAAGTTTGCCAGTAACTGTGAAATCCCCCGGCCGCACTACGAACGCTGCGCGAGTTAAGCTTGGTGGTAGGACTGCTACCTCAAAGCCTCCAAACCTGCTCGATTTTCTGTTAGGGTTGACTCCCTTAGGTTCTTCCGCTCTCTCCACCGTTATGAACTTCCTCATTCACCTTCAAGACCGTTGACCATTCGTCACCTGTACCCTAGGCAGGGGCCCTATAACTGGGTGCTACCATCCGAAGCCAGATGGACCCAGGTTTTTTAACGAGGTTGTTACTCCTCCTGCTCCTCCTTACTCATCACTTGCAAGATGAGGCCCCGGGCTTGCAACCGGCGGTATTAAAAACACCGTTGGCGGAGTTATTTACTTATTACTTGTTTTTTTTATAGCCCTTTTAAGAGCGCACTAGTTATGTAATTAAATTCATTTTCCCTTAAGCTGTTTTGGAAGCTGTCGCCTCCTTGCGTGGTACTCCCTCATCCTCCTACTCACCACCTGTCTCTCCTCCTCTGTCCAGATTCTAGTCCTGGACTCAGCAGAATGGAAATTCCCGAAAGTCTTAATCTTGTGCCTAAAAATGTCTCTGTTCATAATGTCGTTGCCCGAGATGTCCAATGTTATGAGGTCTTCCTTCACCTCCTTCAACCATCTGTCTCTGGTTTCAAGTCCTTCCTTATTACTCCTAGAATTACTCCTTATTACTTCCTTATTACTTGTTATACTACTTATAAATGTTCCTAAAATCATTTGAATGCTGCCTAATTCTTCTCTTTTTTTCCTATTGAGTAGTGGAAAGTAAATGTAATAAAAGTGTCAGAAGGTTGAATTGTTATCCATCTGAACCTTTTAAGACCCATCCAGATTCCGTTTACCCCAGTTTTTCCTTGCTGAAAATTTATATTATGCAATTAAAAATGTTGTCATCGTTCATCATGTATTAGGCTTTAATTTAGCCTGATCCGGCGTACATCTCTTCCTCGGTCTCCCCAATTCTCTTGTACCCTCGTTTCATAAAGCCATGCAATCAAAGATAGTCAGTCCTGTGACATGCGAAATAAATGATTTGTCCATTTTCCTTTATATTTCGTGAGAATCTCATTTAGTGGTTGAATTCCACTTTCTTCTCTTATCGCCTCTTCCTAAAGTGGTCTTCATACAATTAAAGTTGTCTTCAAACTTTACATCTCAATTTCTCAATCAAAACAAAGGTCTTATGCATGTAACACTTTCATCCACTAAAAATCGTTATTTCACACTATCTTTTTTAAATAATTTAAAAAAAGATTGTTTTTAAACTTTTATTTAAAATTTTTAATAGTATACAAATACACAAGAAAATGAGGTACACTTTTAAAAAATATATACGTAATTAGAGCAGGAAGAAAAAATAAAGATTGAATATATACACCATTGATGTGTATATTTGCTTACACAAATTGTTTTAGTCATCAGTCTCTCGACTGGTTTGATGCAGTTCTCCAAGCTTACTATCTTGCGTAAGTCATTTCATATCTATACACCCCACATCTTTTGTGATTTGCTTCATATATTCTAACCTTTGCCTCCCCCTACAATTCACTCCCTGAATATTACCCTACATTATTGATAGACCAACTTCGATTTCTAAAGATATGCTCCACTATCCTATCCCTTCTTCTAGTAAGATGCTTCTATATACTTATTTTTTCATCCACTTGCCTAAGAACCTCTAAATTACTTATTTTGTCCACCCACCTAATCTTTAACATTTTCCTATAACACCACATTTCAAAAGCTTCTATGCTGTTCTTTTCTACAGCCCCTATCACCCACGTATTATGGGTGTTTTATATGGTTTTAATACAATACGTAGTATTGTATTAAATTAATAAATTAATACGTGGTATTAAATATTAAATTTAAAAGAAAAAATATAAATGTATTTTATTTATATGGTAAATAATTTTCAACCCGTTGTAATTTTGTTACGAAACATGAAAAAGCCACTACTTCCGGTTGACCGATTTTGATGGAAATCCGTCGAGTCAGTTAGTGACACCTAACTTAAGTTTTAAGCTTCAAAATTGTTCGATATTCCATTCTTGAGATATTTTGTTTACAGACAAACAGACCAATCGCTAAAAACATGTTTTTTTTTGGTTCAGTCGGCCTGAAAACGTGTATTTTCGGTGTGAAATCGACTTGAAAACAATAATAGTTTCTTTCTCTATACGTTAATACATGGTAAGAGAATGTAAAAACTCAGTTTTCGAAAAAAATGTTACCTAACACCTTAATCTCAGCTCTTATATTGTGTAATTCTAGAAAAAACAAAATTTGTTGAGGATTGCCAAGATAACTTGGTTTAAAATTAAAGAAATTTCTAAACAATTTTTCTTTTAAACATAAATATTCAATTAATTGATCATTTCTTATAACAAGGCAATATTACTATTTCTTTAATACTATCATAAAAATAATTACTAATGAAAATCGTTTACGTTATTAACTAATTAAAAAATTTAAAAAACAAGGAAAATATATTGCAGCAAAATATAAAAAAATCATAAAATATTTCATAAATCTGGAATCTTGAATAAAGAACATTAAAAAAAGAAACAAATACAATAACGCTTAAAATGGCGCTCGAGTAATTAATGAGTTAAAAAAGAAAGAAAAAGAACGGAGTGAAAAAATTACTTCTCATTAGTTGAATGAAAGATGCAATGTAAACTTGTATTCTTTCTGTCTTCTTTTATTTTTCTCCTTCTTTGTTTCTTTCTAGTTAACTTCTTTTGTACATTTCTTTAAACAAATAATTGCATTTAATCTTCATCGTTTTGAGTTTAATTTTTAAAAGTACTGGACTATTTTTTTTTAAGAAGGGATGGAAGGAAGTAATGTATAACGGTTCCGTTACATATTATTGATTTCATTTATACAATATTATTTGTGTGCTATTAATTTTCTTCATAATTTTATTTTGTTAAAACTACTGTACTCCCTAAAAAATATAGCCATAAATGACTTAACACCGATTCCGCGGACTATTCACTTTTGAAAATGACTAAACGTATGAAAAATATCAAACTACTTGTGACTGTTCTTTGTAAATGTTAGTACGGCCAAAATTGATGAGGAACGAGGTGAACTTTTTGCATACCATCTAGCTGACGTAACACCGTTACAAATGGCATTATCAAATAGTCCTGTGAAAGTGTCCAAATTAAAAAAATTAATTAAAAATATCAGCTCTAACAAAGATTTTAACCTAAACACTGCTAAAATTCACAAGGAACTTCCTTTAAAGGCTTTAAGATTTTTAAGTATTATTTTCAATGCTCTGCTTACACTTTCCCGATCATTCCCGGAAATGATACTATTCATCTAACTTTGCACCGATTGATTCGCCTGACTATTCACTTCGGAAAATCAATAAACGTATTAAGAATTTTAAACTACTTGTGCCTCTTTTTTGAAAAAATAATGGTACTTCAGCCAAAATTGACTAGTAACAAGCTGAACGTTTTGCACATCTAGTAGACGTATTACCGTTACAAATAGCATTATCAACTAATCCTATGAAAGTGTTTGTGTTGTATTGAAGAAATTAATTAAAATCTTCAGCTCTAACAAATTTTTTATCCCAATATTCATCTACAATTCTTAAGGAGCTGCCTGTGAAGGTGTTAAGACTTTTAAGTATTATTTTCAACGCTGTTCTTAGATTTTCCCGATCAGTAGAAAATTGGTCAGATAATTGTAATTCCAAAACCTGGTAAACCGCTGTATAACATTTCATTTTATCGCCCAACTACTTTACTATAATTTTTATTTACTATAAATTTTATTTTATAAAATATCCTAGAAAAAAGTAATATTAAAACGTATATTATATAAAGTTGATCAGAACAATTTGATTTCGTGTCATCAATTTGGGTTTAGTGTTAGGATTTGAATACTAATCAGTGGTTACCGGTGTACTTTGATGGTTATGGTTCAGTTAACTATACTCTCTCAAGAATGGTCGAGCTGAGTCTGTACAAGACTACTTCATTTACACGTCAGATATATCATCGTTCTTATTTCATTGGGTCATGTGGTTTCTTATTGTTCTTAATTGAACAGATTGCAATGTACACACATTAGGGATTAAAAAAAAATATAATGAAAATTCTTTTACAATGAGAAATAAACCTCATAGCATATATAACCTAACTCTTTTATTAAGGTTACTCGGAATTCTCCTTGAGAATAAACCATTGTTTCATGAAAATTTAATTAATTTTAAAGTAACTAAATTGTTTTAATTGCTAAAGTAGTGAAGTTGGCTGACCGACTCTTGTTATGTTAAAAAGTTAAAACTCTTTTACTTTTTAAGTAAATTCTAGTTTTGTTTTGTAATTAAATTATAATTTGTCAGGATTTCACAGAAATAGGTTGCTTTTATGGACGTTGTAAAAGACTTTACGTATGAGTATGTGCATTGTTTTGAGCCATTACTCACAATTTTAATTACTTTTATTTATGGATAATATTAATTTATTTATCAGCCACTATAATATGGCTTCTTATTATACTCTTATTTGAAGTGAACTATTACTAAAATATAAATTACTATGAGAAAACTTATTGGTTGGCATTATATCGGATTAATCAGTTTATAAATTACATTAAAATAATTTATCAAAATATTTAAAGGGTTATTTATACGTTTTTTGTAATTTTTCCGTCATATTTACGACTAGCGCGTACCGTACAACTTCTATAAAAAGTAGAGTTATTATTAACTATGAAAATAATTCGGTAAATAATCCATTTTGTATTCTAAAACTTAAGCCAAGGTTCTTTCGGAATCTCGGTAAGATAAATAATAAACAAACTTACTTTAAACTTATAAAAATATTTGTTGACGTAATTAGTTATTATCAAACTTATAATACTAATTAATTACAATTAAATTTACAATTACAAAAATTACAATTAAATTTATTATAAAACTAAATCTTAAACTAAACTTCGCTATTAATACACTGCCACTCACACACAAACACACACTGCCACGTAACAATCAAAACAATTGATGTAACTGTCCACAACCACTTCCTTACACCCGTACACACTTGCACTATTAACGTATTTCAGAACTGGTCCCGTAACAACACTATTTCAAAACGGCCTAAAACATTAATTCCATTCACAATTTAAGTATTAGCTCACTTACTACAAAGGTGCTAACAGTTAATAGACCTGCGCTCTGATAGTTAATCGAGAACCTTTCAATTTTTCCGTTTTACTGGTATATTTTAGAAGAAATTAAAATAAAACCAAAGATTTCTTTAGTTTCTATTTCCAAGAATTCCTATTCAAGAAATTCCATTCATAGGAATGCATTATCCCTGTTCAATAAACTACACTTCATAGAATAGGTACGCAATTTCTTATTATGAACAATTAATTCCCTTAGCCAAGTCTAGAATACCACTGTACCTTGTTACAGTATCCATCAGCTAAAACTTTTGTATTTTATCAGTATTAATTGTACTTGCAAGTTGATAAATTTTGTTTAGAGTACTTCAGTTCAGTCTGGATAAAACCAAACTTCATGCAGGGAAACCGAAATAATTTGTACTACTGTTCAAAGTAAATAATATTTTATGTACTACTGTTCAGTTTTATGTACTGCACTGTAAAAAATAATTTGTACTACTGTTAAAAATAATTAGTACTACTGTCCTAAAATTCTCAAGATCTGTTAAAGCCTACTATCATTTATTTCTGTAAAATATTTTTCTTAAAATTATATTCATTTTTATATACTTTTTTTAACGTCCGACTGTTCTGCAATTACTGTTAATGCAGACGGTGAAGGATGAAATGATTTTTTGTAACGTATGAAAATATGCCGTGCCTAAATGGGATTCGAACCCAAGACCGCATGGTAAGAGGCGAGCGCGTTACCAACTACGATTTTTATATACGATAAGTACAATTTTGGAAAGGCAAGATATTCTAGCACCTAAGCTTATATTTGATCTGAATCTGGGTAATAAATAATAAAACAGACTTCCTTAATCTTATAAATTACAATTTTAATTATTGTGCTTAGATTACTAAGGAATCACAATTGAATTACTTAATTTAATCACAAAACTTAACTAACCATAATAGTGATTTTACAATTAATAATAGCCTCTTACCTACAACTAATTGCAGTACGGAGACCTTTTTTTAACGATCTTATTACAATGTATACAAACACTTTCTTGTATCATTCGTAACCGTGTGGCAACGAGATGATGACTGAACTGAACTGGACGACGGTGGTCATTTCTGGAATTGCAAAGACTTTTTACGCAATGGAGACCATTTTACATTTTAAAAGAAATATCCAAAACATAGTACAAATGATCAATTATAGGTTTATCATAGAGTATCCACCTCATTTTCGAGAATTTCCTTTCAAAACATTTTATTCATTGCAATCCATTATCCTTATTGAATACATTCCACTTCATACAATACACAATAAAAATTTATTCACTTGAATGTTAATAAAATAATACTGTTATTGTATTACGCATATTGGTATAAAGATAATCAAAACATTTAGGAATCATCCTGGAGAAACTGAAGGAATTCTTGGTCAAGAATAGGAATTATAAATTAGTTTTAAAACATTTGTAACGGTAACTTTTCTTATACAAAATGCGAAAATTAAAATTGGAGATAATCCTTATTTTATTTTCTTCTGAATAAAATTGCTTTTAGATGGCTTATATAAACAGAAAGTAAAGCGTATTTAGATTAACGTCGACAATAGATGTAGTCTACGCGTATAATCCATATGATTGAACGGTGGTCTGTTGTCGCAGTTGACCACTTTGTACAACCTAGATTATTTACACCGGATTTACTCTGGCTCCATTTAACTCTAACTTTTCTCATTATACATAAGCCTAACAATACATTTACATATAAGTAAGTTGTCGCTAAACTTAAACTACAACCCAAATTTGTACGAAATAATATTCTGGCATGAATATTACCCAGAGAAATTAATTTATCTAACAAATTTTATGATGAAATCGGGGAAACCAAATTGTCTACATAGAAAAGAATGTCTTCAAATTTTTACTGAAAGTGACTTCAATTAATTATTAAGCTATTACATACATGTATTGCTGTATACTACAATATCAGATTTTCAGAGAATGATAGAATGCAGATTTCTTAACTTCTGTAACGATCCAATTTTTTCTTTCACTTGCCTATATGAATATATAGGAAGGAAAGTAGGCCTATTGTTTTCATATCGATTTTTAGAAATCGAGTTTTCACCGGATCTACACGTTTTCAGACCCCCTGAACCCAAAAAACATGTTTTTAGCGAATGGTCTGTGTGTGTGTGTGTGTGTGTGTGTGTGTGTGTGTGTGTGTGTGTGTGCGTGTGTACAAAATATCTCAAGAACGGAACATCGTACGAACTTGAAACTTGAAACTTAAGACTTACTACTACCGACTTACTACTATTAACATACTACTACCGGACCCGACACAAACATTTTCATCAAAATCGGTCAACTGGAAGTAGTAATTTATTCGTGTAATTTTTCACTGTTTTGTGATTTTCTCAAAAACTGGTCCTACGATTTTTTTTAGTCACCTTGTTTACTAAATTTTTTATTCTCTACAAGATAGGGTAGGCGCCATGTTTGCTGCAATTTTTAGTAAGGCTGTTTTTACGTAAAAAAGTGTTTTTTAAGATTACGGCTTTAATATGTATTATAGCGCAAAAATTTATATAATAAAAATGTAGAAAATTTAAAATTCTACAACTTTTATTTATGACATCTTTTTTTGTATAACGCTTAGTTTAGCGGTAATTAGCGATTTTCATTTCTTTCTCACGAAAACGTGTGAAAAATTGATATTTTTAAGATTTCGGCCTTAGTATGCATTTTATGACAAAAGTGTATATAATCAAATTTATAGAAAATTAAAAGATCTACAACTTTTATTTAGAGCTTTTTTCTCTACAGAGACTAGTTTAGCGTGAAAGAGTGATTTTCCGTATTTTTAAGGCAAACTGAGATCGATTTTCATTTTGCTCTTTCATATATGATTAAAATAAGGTTATGTTTATTGAGGTTAGTTTTTTGTTTATTTCTAATGTTTTATTCCTAATGTTAGGTTTGTTGTTAATTATTTGCACTGGCAAGAGAAAGTTATGTGTTTCACACCAGATTTTTAATGTAATTTTGTTTCATTTAAAATATCTGTTGTTGTCCTGACTTAAAAAGAAAACAACCTAGAGCTGCGTGTAGTTTTTTTTATTTATTTAACGTTTTTCATTGAATATTTGGATTAAATTTTGTTTGAAGAGTGTTGACCCACTGGGTTGGTCTAGAAATAAAATCATCATCGCGAGACAGCTGTTTAACAGCTGATTTTTGTAGACGAAGGTTCCTGGTTTAAATCCTAGTAAAGGTTGTTACTTTTATCTGGATTTTAATGCTAGTGGTTACTGGTGTACTGTGATGTTTGGGGTTCAATTAACCATACTCTCTCAGGAATGGTTGGCTTGAGTCTGTACAAAACTACACCTTATTTACACGTGGGTTATGATGTTGCTAATTGTTAGGAATTGAACAGATTGCTACGTGCACATTCGAGGTAAGAAAAGAGTGTTGACCACGTAAAAGAGAAAGATTAAGATTTTTTTTAAATTTCTAATGCGTGTACGTTGTTTTTTGTTCAATTCACAACAATAAGAAACCCCATGACCCAATGAGATGAAGATGATATGTATGACGTGTAAATGAGGTGTAGTCTTGTTCAGACCCCGGCCGACAATCCTGAGGGAGTATGGTTAATTGAACCCTAACCATCAAAGTACACTGGTAACCACTGTCCTTATTCAAATCCGTATAAAAGTAACTATCTTTACTAGGATTTGAATCAGGAACCTTCATTTCCGAAAATCAGCTGTTAAACAGCTGACTCGCGGCGACGACTTTATCTCTAGACCAACCTGGTGGGTATTAAGATTTAATTGTGATGTATTCCGGAAAGTATTTCCGATACAATTAAATCTTGTGATGATTGTCAGGAATATATTTTTTTATTTGATCGAATACATCTTTACATATAGATATTTTTCACTCTGAACTTGTGAATGTAAGAAATTTCAAGTTATTATCGGTCAACGACTCAACTAATTTATTTATGTTGAAGCATATTTAAATAATTAAACGAATACTGTAGTGTGGTGTTGAAGAAAGTTACAGGAGTGTTCAAATCAAAGAACAAATTTTTACATTTTCTGGGAAATAGGAAATAGGATTCTGGGAAGAATAGGAAAAGAAAAAGAAATTCTCAATGCCATAAAAGTAAAGAAACTCCAATACCTGGGACACATTATGAGAAATAACAACAGATATAAAATATTGCAGCTCATAATTCAAGGAAAGATATGTGGCAGAAGAGGTCCTGGAAGAAGGAGAATATCGTGGATCCAGAACCTAAGGACTTGGTTCTCCGTGAATACAGCTCAGTTGTTAAGGGCAGCAGTCAACAGAGTCATCATAGCCAAAATTGTTGCCAACATCCGGAACGGATAGGAACCACAAGAAGAAGAAGAAGAAAAGATGTGCGTTTGTAGAACCACGCTTTGGGATTTTATTATTATTTGGTTTTCGTTTAAATATAAACTACATCTTTTGAGGTGAATATAGATTCTAAATTATATTTTAAATTATTATGAATTTGTATTCAAATTCTAAAGTCATTATGAATTTTCATTCTAAATTTACATTCCGTAGTCGCGTACGTTGTATACTTCATTTTAATAAAACTTATATTCATTAGAAAAGTTGTGCTTGTAGTATCATCAGTATAAGTATCTATCAGTAGTTTATCATTATCATTTTTTCAAAATGAAAAATTTGGTCGAATGTATCTTAAATGGTAATCTGCTTACCCTTAAGTACAGAATTTTACCGAACAATAAAATTAAAACAATTCTTTTACATGGTTGTAAAAAAAACCATTTTCAAATTTCTAAAAAAATTCAAAAATTAAAATTGGTAAAAGCAGTAACGAGATTTTGTGAAGTAAATAAAAAATTAATTAAATTTCGATGGTACTACTAATCTAGTGGCGATGTTGAGAAGTTAAATTTGTTTTGAAGGGTCCTTATATTGAAGGGATTTTTTTATTTTGGTGAATATCTTATTTTTTAAATAATACTAATACAAAAGTCACGAAGTAAGACTATGTTAAATAAAATTGTGAAATTTGATGATAAGAATAAGTTAACATTATTTTGAGAATTAAATGACAACGGCCAGCTAATTTAAATTAAAAAGAAACATTTTTTAACTTATGGGATTAAATCATGAAATAATGTGAGAGTACGCAGCTTTTGATTCAGGAAATAAATTACTGCGAAATTAGATTAAATTCTGGATATGGAAATAAGTAAATCTACACAAATCAAATTAGTGGATTTGATATTACCATTTCATCATGTTCCGGATTGTAATGAAGTAGTCATTACAATCTTGGATATGAAACCTCGATTTGATATCCGTTATAACTTTGATGAATTTATGTGACAACTTCTTGAATTCACCTGACCAAAAACTTCAATTATTTTTCAATTCATAAATTCTTAATCAATTTGTAATTCGATTTTAAATTTATAATTAAAAATTTGATTTGTAATTACGACAGAGATGTTATCGTAATTAGCATATTTTATTATTCGTATTTAGTTTAGAATTTGAAAATCAAATACCAATTTCCTGACATTAGTTACAACTCTAACGCACTTGACTGACATTAACGCTGATATTAATGGTCCACCATAGTTGCAATGTCCGTCCGAGTTGAGTCTCCTGTCTGTTACCAGGAAATTAACAACGACATTGTCTCTCGGATATGACATCATTGTAACTTGTTTTAAGCCTATATTTTGAATATCATAATATTATTTTTAATTTAATTTATATTTCTCTTTGTTAACGTTATATGTTACATATATTTATTGTTTCAGAACTCCATATCTGGTGTGTAAGAAAAATTGCGGTGGGGCATTTTCGTTACCCAGAATTCAATTAAAATTTGAAAATAAATAAATAAAAAAACGTCAAATTATCAACAGAAATTTAATATAAATTTATACTCTTTTACACTCTCTGAAGTTTTTCGTGGGTTGGGTACAACACAACTCTTCACCATCTCTTTTTATCACCGAACCATCTATACTCAGTCGCTCTTTTACCATCGGATCTTCTCCCATTTCATTCATAACTAAATCCATCTACTTCATTTTTGGTTTGCTCCTGGGTATTTACCCTCCGTCAGCAAGTACAACATCCTTTTCGAACACTAATAAGACTAAAGTCTGACTGGGTCTTGACGTACGGTTAACACAACTGGCTTCTATGCCGAAGATCCCGGGTTTGATTCAGATTGAATGTGGCATTTAATTCATCACTTATATTCAACTGTTACCCTTCATCTTCTGCTTTAGTAATAATGTGCATAACAATCGACTGTAAAACAAAACAAAAATTAGTAGATGCTAAACAAAAAACCATTGTGAACTTGTCTGACAAACTCTTAACAATCTCGATTGTAAAATGTACCACACTATTTATATTTTCTAATGAACTCCGCTCGAACTTTATTTATGCCGCCAATTTTGTCTTGATAATGACAAAATCATCAGAAATAATCTATCAATCAGTTTGGATAATCCGGAAATTTGGGTGAACGAGTTTCATTCATAAAGTAAATTACTGTAAAATTTAGTACTTAAGTTATTAATTACATAAATATTACTAGTAAGGCGTTTCTTATCGCATTCTAAATTACTGTAGTATTAAATTTACAAAAAAAAATTTACTTTGATTTTAAACTTAGTATTGATAAAATTCAGATAATTTTGCGAATTATTTAAATTTCTTTCTTTTAGTTGTGTTGTTTAAATCGTCAGTCGAAAGGCTGGTTTGAACCTCTAAAGGGTTTACTGAGTAAAATGAAGAGTGAGGTGATTTACGATTGCCTTCCTCACTGAGGGGAAAGTATGCTTATCAGCATGCCAGGCCCTCTGAAAATTATCTAATTTTTTCCCTACAAATGACATCTTCGCTTCATTCACCACATGGTCTGGCTGTTTAATGAAATTCATTACTCTCAGAGGAGATAACTCAGATTAGTGGTTGTTACACCTTTTCTTCTTCTGTTATTAAATACTTTAGTCATATAACTGGGTGACCATGTAACAAGAAACATAACTATTTTTTGTAGCCGTCGGTTGAGTGCAAATAACTTAACACTCCACTTGCATGTTATGGGCGTATCAATTTCTTTATGAATCTCAAACATTATTGTGACAAAATTGTGATACACTAGAAATAGTTCTAGTAATAAATTGTTTATTGTAAGAAATTAAGTGTAATGATGTTTATTGAATTATAAAAAAAAAATAATGGATTGCCGGTAAATGAATGCTTCTGAATAGAAATATAGTAATTCTCGGAAACGCGGTCAAAACTAGAAAGTTCTCTATTAAACCTATTATTCATTCTTTTTACTTTGTAGATTGTTATGTTCAACCGAAGAAGATATTAGAAGTGTCTCTATTGTGTTTAATTATGTAGAAAATCTTTGCCTTTCTGGAAACAACTACGGTCTTGGGTATTTAAAGGGACCATTATCGGCTAGCCAATGAGTTGAGTTCAGTTTAAGTCGCAATATTTTTATGAATGAGTGCCGTAAGAAAGTGTTTGTTTTTATTGTAAAAAACTTGACCAACTTGGAATGAAATGGCAGGTACCTGCCATATGTTAATGGGCTTCTTGCAAGAACTAATGAGAAAACAGGTCATAAGTAGTTTCCATTTTTACAAGTGTTTAGATGTTAAAATTTTTTTTACCCGACATTCCCCTTGTAGTATTATATAAACAGTTCCGAGGGAGGTGGAGGGTTGTTTGCTGATGTCGGATCAAGTGGCCAGGCGGCGGGTTTTTGGTTGGTAAGGCGGTTGCGGCCATCTTGGGGCTGGACGAGGACGCCTCAATTGAGTCCAACACTACTTCCTCCATCGTGAGGGAGTGAATATGAGTGTTTTTCTCGCCGCCTCGGATAAAAAAAGTGTTAAGGTGTCGCTTACGAGTCCCCGTAAAAATAGGGAAAACCGTTTCGACTTTTATACTTTTGTTATATCCCATATTTAATAACCAATACCAAATTTTGATAAAGTAGAAAGTGTATTGTATTGTAAATCGTAAAATCTTTTGAACAGCGAAGAACATATTTTAGATATAATTTTATCAAGGAATTGGAGAAAATTCATTTGCACTTATTCTTACATTTCTTTGTGACATGAAAGTACGTTACGGACACAAAACGCTGTCCTGGTAGATCAGGTTAGAGTTAAGTGTAAAAGGTCATAGTTACAAACACGCGATCACTTGAGTATGCATGCCTAAACTATTCACACGTACACACTCACTTATCGCATAAGTGTGCGTGTTATATACAACACAAACATATTCATACACACACACACCCTGTTAAAACATACCTTGCCGAATGCATTATAAAGGGATTCCATTCCAGATGCGGTTCCACAAAGGAGAGTCGTACGTAACCTTGTCTCGGTTGTCTCACGGTTGTGACAACTCTCGACTGTGCTGAACCTCTTCTCCTACGCTTCTCTGTTATCAAACATTTAGCGACACTAGTCCTAGAAATGTACCTCGTGTTATATTACTTTGACAGTGTATTTTCAAATGTATACTCACGTATACATAAATGAATATTTAAGAGAGTAATTTACGATGTAAATTAACGGTTCCCAAGTCGTCTCTTTAAATTTCTATTTCATCTTTGCTTTTAGAAAAAAAAATTATAAAAATTTCATTGGATGGACTACTTTTGAATAAATATGGCTTTCATCTAAACAAGATTTTAATTAATTTTTTGCTATTTCATTTACATCGAACTTCTGGGTATTTATTTTAAAATATTATTTTTTATTCGTCTCTGTTTGAGTCAATCCTGTTAACTCCATACCACTTTTCTTTACGTGCTAATCCGATTATGAATGTCGGCGATCATCATCGCTATCAACACCTTTTTACTTTGTCTTGCCTATGTAAATATATAGGAAGGAAAGTATTGTTTTCATGTCGATTTTTCGAAATCGAGTTTTCACCGGATCTACACGTTTTCAGATACCTAACCCCAAAAAAACATGTTTTTAGCGATTGGTCTGTGTGTGTGTGTGTGTGTGTGTGTGTGTGTGTGTGTGTGTTCATTCTCCTCTCAACACTCTGTAATCTTTGTGTATGCAGGTTTGTAACTTTTCACGTTTCACTAACGTACAAACAGGTAGGAATTGAAAAACCTTATAATTCGATTTATTTTTACTTTCTCTTGCTTATATGAATATATAGGAAGGAAAGTATTGTTTTCATGTCGATTTTTCGAAATCGACTTTTCACCGGATCTACACGTTTTCAGATCCCCTGAACCCAGAAAACATGTTTTTGTGGGTTGTTCCGCGCGCGTGTGTGTGTGTGTGTGCGTGCGTGCGTGCGTGCGTGTGTGCGTGTGTGTGTGTGTGTGTGTGTGTGTGTGTGTGTGTGTGTGTGTGTGTGTGTGTGTGTGTGTGTGAACAGAATATCTCAAGAACGGAACATTGTACGGACTTGAAACTTGAAACTAAAGTTAGGTACTACTACCGGACGCGACATGAACATTTTCATCAAAATCGGTCAACCGGAAGTGGTAGTTTATTCGTGTAATTTTCACTTATTTGCGTTTTTCTCAAAAACGGCTACTACGATTTTTTTAAAAATCGCCTTATTTACTAAATTTTTATGCTCTACAAGGTACGGTAGGTGCTATGTCTGCTGAAACTCTTGGCGAGGTTGTTTTTGCGTTAAAAAGTTGTTTTTTTAAGATTACGACTTTAATGCATTTTAGCGCAAAAATATATCTTGTAAAAGTTGTACAGAATTAAAAATCCTACAACTTTAATTGCAAACAATTTTCGTATAACGCTTAGTTTAGCGGTAATTAGCAATTTTTTTTTCTCACAAAAACGTGTAAAAAATCATATTTTTTTTCAAGATTTCAGCCTTAGTATGCATATACGACAAAAGTGCATAATCAAATTTATAGTAAATTAAAAGATCTACAACTTTTATTTTAAGCATCTTTCTCTACAGACCTTAGTTTAGCGTGAAAGAGTGATTTTCCGTATTTTAAAGCGAAACTGAGGTTGATTTTCATTTTACATCATTCACTCATGATGAAAATTAGATTATGATTATTGGGGTTAGTTTTTTTGTTTATTTCTAATGTTTTATTAGTAATGTCAAGTTTATTGTTAATTATTTGCATTGGTAAGAGAAAGTTGTGTGAGTGTTTCACACCAGATTTTTATTGTAATTCTGAACAGTTCCGCCGAATTCTTGTCAAATCAAATTCTAAGGTTTGCCAGCCAGGATATTCTTCTTTGTCCTGGTGCTCTCCTTCCTGCGACCTTACCAAAGTGATTGCTTAAGCAAGATGTATCGTAGTTCATTTCTCATAACGCGGCGCAAGTATGACAGTTTCGGCATTTTATTCTGTTGACGAGTTCCAAGTTTCTGGCGATTCTTCGTAACACTTCCGAGTTTGTTGCCCTCTCCGTCCACTGTTTCCTCAAAATCATTCGTTACCGAAAAGAAGCTGCTGAACAACTGGCTTGATTTATATTTTTATTTTATTTTTTGTCATCAGTCTCTCGACTGGTTTGATGCAGTTCTCCAAGCTGTTCTATCTTGCGCAAGTCGTTTCATATCTGCATACCTGTAACACCCTACATCTTTTGTAATTTGCTTTATATATTCTAACCTTTGCCTCCCCTTACAAATCACTCCCTCAATATTACCCTGCATTATTGATAGACCAATTCCTGGATGTCTTAAGATATGCCCCACTAGCCTATCCCTTCTTCTGGTAAGATGCTTCCATATACTTCGTTTTTCATCCACTCGCCTAAGAACCTGTAAATTACTTATTTTTTCCACCCACCTTATCTTTAACATTTTCCTATAACACCACATTTCAAAAGCTTCTGTGCTGTTCTTTTCTACAGATTCTATTATCTACGTTTCACTTCCATATAATGCTACACTCCAAACATAGTGTTTTAAGAAATTTTTCGTAATCTGTAAACCAGCGTTTGTAGTCAGTAAGCATTTCAAAGGCTTTTCTAGCTTGAGAAATTCTATTTTTGATATCACTTGTTCTACTATCCTTTGCTATTTTACTCCCTAGGTAGCAGAATTCCCCAACTTCCTGTATGTTTTCGTTGCTACTTTTAAATTTCTCATCTGTTTTAAACCACTCTTGCTGCTGTACAACAGTTTTGTTTTGTTCTTATTAATTTTCATGAAGTAATCCTTTCTTATGATCTCATCCATTCCATTTAAAATATCCTCTAGTTCTTTCTTTGTCTCGACTAATACTACTATATCATCCGCGAATCTCAGTATTTTTATTGTTTCTCTTTGAATTTTTATTCTTGCGTCAAATTTTTCCTTCACTTCATTTATAGCCTCTTCGATACACAAGTTAAAAAGTAGTGGTGGCAGTGAACATCCTTGTCGTACACCTTTCGTTACAGCAACCTTATTTTTTTACCCATCAATTCTCAAAGCAGCTGTTTGATTCTTATATAGACTGTAGATAACTTTCCTTTCTTTGTATTTAATTTCTAGTCTTTTCAAAGTGTTTTAACATTTTACTCTAAATCTATAAATGCCATAAAGTAGTTTTATTTTTCTTTATCCTTTTCTCAATGATCAATCTCAGAGCAAATATTGTATCTCGAGTTCCCTTCTCCTTCTAAATCCATAATATTTATTATCATAATAAAATATTTTTATTATGTAGAGATTTATACGTAGACATCATTTGACTAATATCAATGTGTGCCATAAATTCTCATTTTTTTAGTTTTACTGTACTGTTATCAACCTACCGGATTGGTCTAATAGTAAAGTCGTCGCCGCGAGTCAGCTGTTTGGTAGTTGATGTACGGAGACGATGATTCCGTGGTTCAAACCCTAGTAAACATAGTTAGGTATTACTTTTAGATGGATTTGAATACTAGAAAGTAGTCACCGGTGTTCGTTGATGGTTGGGGTTCTATTAACCATACTTTCTCAGGAATGGTCGGCTTGCGCCTGTACAAGACTACGCCTCATATGAATCGGTCATTTCAGAAACCTCACATAAGTCAAAAAAAATCTAACTTTTGTAAAAATTAAAAAAATGTTAATTTACTACGTTTCAGTGAAAAACAATATTAAAAATATAATTTGTTCAGAAGCCTGTTCTCTTTAATATAAAATGTATACTTTTGTATTTTTAAATATACCTAAGCTAGTTGTTTAAAAAACGTTGAAAATTTTGACTTAAAATGTTTTTGATATAAATTGGAGAAAAATGATAACTTGCGTTGTTTTTTTTTTTTGTAAAATACGTTGTTAGACCAGTAGAAAATTGTGTTGTACAATACAATATTCATTTATTTATTTCACTAGTTTAGATTAGTGACTTAAAATAGCTTTTTTCAGTATTAAAAATTGAAGTTCATAACTTTAAGAATGAAAATTGTTGGTTTTCAGGACTATTCACGTTTGCGTCGTCTTCACAAACAGGAGCCTAGGCTAGTTATCCCCTTAAAAATATTTGCCTAGAAATTTTGTGTAGCCTCTTCCAATAGAAAGTAAAGTTTAAGCTTCAAAAGGTTATCCTTTTTCAATGTTTTAATTAGAAGGAAGCACTTTATATCCTTAGATAAGCCCTTTCTAAGTGTTAGACCTATATTATGGAAAGACATATTTATCTGATTTTCGTAGGGTTTTAGATCCCTACAGATGTAAATTCACTTAGTCTAAAGTGCACTAAAGAAAACCATGTAAATTTTTGAATTATGGGCTTTCTGAAATGACCGATTCATTTATACGTCATACTTATCAATCTCATCTCATTGTCATGGGGTTGCTTATTATTCTAATTTGAATAGATAGTAACGTACTCGTATATTAGGGTTTAAAAAACTATATTAACTGATAAAACTCACTTGTCGACTACATTAAGGTTACAAAATTTAATGAGTTTACATCGATGGGTTATTTATAAAACCTACCCGCTGATGTTTGTTTAGGTCTTCAGCTGAAAGGCTGGCTTGAACCTCTAGAGGCTTTATTAAGTAAAACAAGAAGCGTGGTGGTTTACCATGCCTTCCTCATTAAGAGAAAAAATAGGCTTATCAGCATGGCAGTCTCTCTCAAAAGTATCTACTCTCTACCCTGTAAATGACACCTTCACTTCATTCACTACCGGGTTTGGCTATATAATGAAATTAATTATTCTCAGATGAAATAACTCTGACTAGTGTCTTTTACACCTTTATCTCTCTGTTCTTAAATGATTCAGTCATATAATTGGCTGACCATGTGATAAAAAACAAAATTATGTTTTGTAGCCCTGGAACTAGCAGACCGATGCAAATAATTTAACACTCCACCTGCCTGTTGTGGACATAAACCCTACCTGTGAATCCAATTTAACGATTGATTACAATTCATTACTTATCGGTTCCTTAAATTTTAGTATTATTGTAATAATAATTTAAAGTTTTTTATCTACAGTGAGTATGATTGCAATGCCTTCCCGTCAGGAGATGAAATCTATCAACGCTTAACTTTAATATTTAGAAACTTTAAAACCTTTTAAAAAACGAATATTTTTTTCATTAAAAAATTGACATAGTGTTTTCCCGGGAATATCAATATTTAGAAGAAAAGTGTAATAATTTCAGTAACGAAAATATGACATTACTCAAACGGTGAATGATAAATATGGGAAGTCAAAAAGTTTGTTTATTTCTTTTTTACTCCGCCGTCGTTGTTGTTCTTCAACTTCGTCATACAGCCCTACTTCGGCTATTATTACCCTGAACTAAGTTGATCCTACTCGGGAAGAATGTTAAACTTTGTAGAGATAATATAGAAGTTTGTAAATTTACAAACACACTCTGGGGCTACATAAAATGTCTAGATATTTAAACATAGAACATATTCTCAGAAAATTGATATCAAGTATGAGTAAATGTGCGTGCGCCACTCGTTTAAGAGATACTAGAGATATTTAGATTCCAATCCAGTAATATCTTAAACTTATTAAATCTCTTAAACTACCTTATACATTCTTTAGGTTTTAGTATAGGCATACAAATTTGGTGATAAACACTTGGACAACTTTCTTTTAGCAATGTAAATAATGTAAAATATAACCTATGTTTAGTATACAGTAAACAATGTTAAGTTAAAAAAAACATAACCTAATATTAATCATAAGTGAATGATGCAAAATGAAAGTCAAGCTTTGTAGAACATAAAAATATGGAAAATCACTAACTGACGCTAAACTAGGCTCTGTAGAAATTAATACATATAGTAAAAGTTTAGATTTTTTACTATTATTTATTGTAGTGTGATTATAGTGCACGCGCGGTAATCTTTTACTAAATCTATATAATTTATAATTAATATCATATTTATAATTCATATATAAATCATATTTATAATTAATAAATTAATAATTATTATTATGTACGACATAATAATAATGATGTAAAAATTTTACGACATAAGGGCATAACGTAAAATTTTTTGTTGTAAAATGCATGCTAAGATCACAGGGATTTTTTTCTTCTTCTCCTTCTTCACGACAGACTATCCACCCTGTTCTGGCATCAAAATGTCTGTTATTTTATTTTAGAAAGCAGTAAAGTTATTCCATGCGTTGTAGTGGTCTTTCCAAAATATTTTTTCTCTCAACCTGTTTTGGAATTCTCTCTCTCTTCATGCTTTGAATATTTTCCATTCATGTTTTGTGACTTTAAAAAAATCCCATTTGTTTACCGATTTTAATGAGCGAAATACTAAAAATTAATAATTGACGCTAAACTAAGCGTTGTAGAATCAAAATACTTCACGTTCTCGGATTTTGAGGAAGAAATTATTATTTTTTTATATATTTTTATATTTATTTACTACAAAATTTAAAATCTTCTCATTTGATTGTACATGTTCATCGATTAAGTTAATAGTAGGTAACGAAATATTTTATTTCTAAAAAAATGAAAATAACTACCTATCACAAAATAGACTATTGGTATGTTATTTTTAACCCACCGTTGGTTTAGTGTTGGAATGGTCACCACAAGTCAGCTGTTTGATAGCTGATTTCCGAAACGAAGATCCCGTGGTTCAAATCATAGTAAAGGTAGATACTTTACTCTTTTTTTTATAAAAATCAGTGAAAAACTGGAATTTTTGAGTTTGCGGCCTTAGTGACAAAAGTGTAGACTATATAATCAAAGTTATAGGAAATTAAAAACCTAAAACTTTTATTTTAAGCATTTTTTTTAGAGGCAATTACTGATTTTTGCATTTTTAAGTTCTACATATGTAGATTTTCATTTTGTGTCATTCACTCATGATTAAAGTTAGGTTATATTTTCCATTTTACATAATTTACTCATGATTAAACATAGGTTATATGGTTTATTGTCTACAATGGGAAGATACAGTCGTGCGAGTGTTCACAGCAGACTTTTTAAATCTTTTATTTTTTAGATTTTAGTATTTATTACGGTATTATAATATATTGAGCTGCACAATTTTCGTATATGGTATTTAAATGACGGTGGGGAATTTTAATTCAAGGAGAAGAGGTATTCAGTGGTACATTTTCCGTTTATAACTACGGGCTTTGCCCGTTATTCAGACCAAGAGGTCTTTACTTCATTTTCGCTTTAGACGTCACAGAGTTGGAAATTTCGTTGTGCCTAGATCATGGGCTAGTTGGTTTGGGTAGTCATCTAGTCGTTCAAGAAATTTACTATAAAAGGACGCGGTTAGCTCCTTTACTGTCGGAATTTTGAAAACGTCTTGGGGGTTTTATTGCTTACATAAAAAGAAGCGCCAGTAACAAGTCTTAAAAATTTTGATTGAAGGGGCTGGATCGACTTTAATTTACTCTCTGCTGTACTCCAAAGAGTTGGACACCTTAAGTCCAGATTGGTCTCATGAGGGCTTTGTATATTAAAATTTTTGAACGGAGGTTCAATTTTTAACGAGGGTTAATTAAGCAGAAGAGTAGTTTTTTAGAGCGAAGACCGTTAAAGGAATACCGAGCTAAGGAAAGAACTCAACTCCTTCTCTACAAACGATAGGGTATCTCAAAACAGAATGCAGTGGTTGGAACATGTGAACAGAATGAGGGAGGATAGGATAGCTAAGCAAACACTACGCTATAAACTGGAGGGAAAGAGAGAACGAGGACGCCCGAGAGAGAGATGGACAAATTTGAGAGTTTGGAACAGTAATAGATGCCTAATCTTTGAAAGGTAGAAGAAGAAGAAGAAGAAGAAGACGTAGCTTCTGGCGGCGGTTGAGTTCTAAACGTTTTGTACGCAGATAATGCTTCCAAGTTAGTCTCCTGTTAAACCATAATCTAAGATATCGCACCACTCTGGCCTGGGGTGTATGAACGTTATTCAGCATCACTGGTTTAAATATGTTGACAAATAAATTAAAAGTTACCAAAGAGGCGTAATAATGGCTTTTTTCGCAAGAGTTTGTGCTGTAATGATTTCAGAGAAAACTATTTTTAGATTATTCATCATTTTTATTGTGAAGTAAGATGAAACCAAAAACATCATCACAAATGATAATTTTGTACGGAAAATATTTGAAAACATGTCAATATCACAGGTTTAAATTTGTAAAGTTCTTGTGTATTACTTCTTCAATATGTTTTCTTCTTTGCTTTTCTCATTTTTGATACATATTTACATTTTGTCAATTTTGAATTTTGTTTATTGTATATGAGTAAAAAAACAAGAATAATAGTGCAAAGCGTATAAGCGGTTTACTTTATTTCTTTCGATCATCTCTTTTATGATACTTTTTAAAGAGCTTCTATTTTGTTAGGTTTTAGTACGTCAGTGTTCTTCTTGGTCCTTGGACCTTATATTATTATATTTCTTTTGATCTGGTATGGTACAGATCATTAGGGGTTTAGTTCGATAACGTTCGTTCGCTCGGTATACCTTTCTTCTTCTTCTTCTTCTTCTCCATATTCTTTGATCTGATCACAGAACTGTAACAAGAGAGAAAGAATACTTTTTGTAGCCTAAGTAAAAGTAAGATAGAAACATCGGGAATTTGATTCCACGTATTGAATTTTTTCTTCTATTTTTTATTTTTTAAATTCAGTAACTTCTCGTAATGTTAGTTACCATCCATTCGACGTTTTCCTTTGTTTTTTCTCGCTATTGTAATCTTCTAGAAAAATATATGAATATTTCATTTTATTTTCAATTTCTTTACGTATTAATCTAGTTTAAATAAACAAGTTTATTGGTGGGAATTATTTAAATTGTCATCTATCATTTTCCTATGTCCGTCCGTCACCTTAGATGCCAGAAACTTCAAGAAATAGCAACAAACGGTTTTCGGATTCTTAATCTACAAAAATATTATAGGCCTTGATTGAGTTTGAAGTTTCAGTTTCAACCAGAAGTCAAGAAATCAAAATCGGAATTTGGAAACAAAAGTACTGTCATTCGATTCCTTTTAAAGATTCGAAACAGAAATTATTAATGGTTTTTGCCAAAGGTTTTTTCTTACGAAAGCTAAGTGGGCTTGAGATCTTACAGTAATACTTTCTTTATAAAAATTTGCCTCCTGCCATGAGACGCATCGTCTCATAAAAAGAATTTTTAAATTGTTTTATTTATTTAACGACGCATCAATTGCAACGGTCATTAGTGACGACGTTGGGGTGTTATTGTTTACAAGAGAGGATGAAATGATTTTTTGTAACGTATGAAAATTTGCCGTGTTTGAGTGGGATTCAAACCCACGACCGCATGATGAGAGGCGAGCAAGTTTTTTTTCTTCATTCGTAATAATTTATATGTATTTACATAAATAACAACAATATTATTTTACAATACACCATAATCAATCATCTACATTATTATTCTTATGCAGAATTATGTGGATGAGTTTGCTTTTTACATGCAAGATCGAAGTAAACCTCCCACTGGAGAAAATTCATAAATTTATATCATTTTATGTTTTATTTGACTTGGCGCAAACACATTCAGATGAAAAGGAAACAGCGGGATGTAACATTTAGGAAGATGTATTGGCTCGTTGGTTGGTGTTCCCAGCTTTCGATTGACAACAAACTACTTTTGTACCAATCCATGATGAAGCCGGTTTGGACCTACGTGATTCAGTTATGGGGCACAGCATCGACTTCAAACATTGAGATTCTGCACCGGTTTCAATCAAAAGCTCTGCGGACCATACTAAATGCACCATGGTATATTACCAATGCCGATGTACATCGTGATATGGATGTGCAAACGGTACGAGAAGAAATACGAAGTTTCAGTTGTAAATACATCAAACGTCTAAACAACGACGCAAATTACTTAGCACTGAATCTCTTAGACATCAGCAATGATGTTCATAGACTAAAACGTGCTGCAGTAATGGATCTCCCAGGGCGATTCTGATTACATTCTGATTTCTGAGTATGATTTTACATTCTAAATAATATAATGTTAATATTCTCCAGATGACTGGCGTGTTTGAGTATGAATGTTGTAAATAACTGAATGAACATTTTTATTTATCTCCAGAAAAGTTCGGTGTACGTGTATTTTGGAATCATGTGCTTATTATTTATTACTTCTCATTCTGTTTGTTTTCGTTTTAAGGAGGTTTTGATTATTTTTTTTTATTTCTTTTTTTAAACTATTTATTTTTGATTGTAAATAATAATTAAGAATAATATAATAATATGTTTTAATGTTATACGTTTTATTTATTTGTTAACTACACCAGTGGGTTGTAATTTGTTCATGTGTTAATTCTAATTGATAAGTTGCATTTATTGTTATACAACAGATTACGCATTAAAAAAAAGTTACATGAAAAAAAAATTGATTGTCATTTAGTAAGCCTGTAGGGTGTATTTTTCAGTTAACGAGTGTAGTTTGAATTATATAAAAGTAAGATGGCGAGATGATTTCTGTAAATTTGAGTACCAAGAATGAATAATTTTCCTACCGCACTTATATTTGTTATTTTTATGATAGACCGGCAAAGTTCCAGTTGGCTGCTTAGAAAACGGGTCATAAGTAGGTTCTAGTATAACTTGTGTTTGGGTATCAGTTACGGGTTTCCTTAACTACTACCTCTCTAATATAGCGGTAATAGAAAAGTAAACATAGGGGTAGAAGCACTAAATTGACCCACTCTTGAAACATGGGAAACTATAGTTTCAAGATTAATGTCAGTAAATGAGATTTTAAGTTGTAAGTTAAGACAAGTAAATTAAAAATATATTTTAATGATTCTTTGTATAAAGGTAGGAAGTATACGGGTGAATCTCATAAAATTTTTCAATTCAATTTTGGAAGAACCGTTGAACATAGAAAATTGAAACCAAATTGTTCCCACATAAATCGTACCCAAGGATTTCATTAAAAAATAAAACCATTCCATTTAAATAGAGATCGTGCTCTTAACTATAGATAATGAATTGCAATCTCAATACTTTCAAATGTAAACACTAGTGCGGTGAATAATTTTAAAGGTATTAACTATTCATCATTTTGGTGAAAATAGATTTCAATCATTTATTAACGCATTCCAAAATGGCGGCCATAAACGTAATTAGGACACTTACGAAACGGCATGTTTCTTCCTTTCAAGTTATGATAAAACGGAAAACGTATACAAAATATTTTTTAAAACAATATTTTTTTTCAACAATATGTCACAAGACCATTATAAAAATTATGATGGACAAGTCAACGTACCGTCCCATTTGAAAATTTGGACTACGTCTATTTTAAATTTATTTAAATTTGGAACATTTTAGATGTGGTCTTATGACACTTTGTTGGGAAGGTTATAAAGTTGTAAAAAGTTATTGAAGTGACTACTTCTTTTAACACGCCTGGACTGTGTTTTTTGAACGTGAAAAATCTTTAGTTTATCGTCACGTCACGCTCGGCTATCAACAATTCCCATGTAAACTATTACCATTAATAAATTTACAAAAATCTTTTTTTTAAATTTATCTTAATTAAGTAATTTAGTAGTCACTTCTGTCAGCCATTCCCGTGACTGCTGATTTTTTGTGTAAACTGTTTTCGTTTTAAATATGTTAAAAGGAAGATACAGGGCGTTCCGTAAGTGTGCATTCTATTTTGAAATGCGTTAATATTTTTGAAATCTGTTTTTACAAAAATGTTAAAGATTTAAATACCTTTAAAATAATGTCCTACACAAGTGTTTACATTTGAAAATATTGAGACCCATAAATCTAATGTTAGGACACACTCTGAATTTGATCAAAAAGTTTTTATTTTTAATGGATTCCTTAGGTATAATTTAGTGGGAAATTATTTTTTTTCATCATCCTATGTTAAACCGTTCTATCATAATTGAATTGATACTTTATTTGGTCCACCCTGTATATAAATATGTTAAAAAAACAAATCACTCTTTATAAACGTTTGCATGTAATTTGATTCTAAACAAAGAAGGAAACCAATAATGTAGAGCAACTGCGTCAATTCTTGTAGAAAAGAAAGAGAAACAAATACATTTACGTAGGTAACAGCATTGTTTTACTTAATCTAAAAGTACTGAATTACATTTTAAGGCTTAACAGGTTGCCAACTGAAGATCGGATAATTGGCTTAGACTTAATATTAGTGTAACGCTAAAGTGTACCGTTACCTTACGGATGACTTTTAAATCAAACAATCCTTATTTTTTATTTTTTTTAAATCTCTAATATAGTGCGTTGTGATCTGTTCAATTTAAGAACAATAACAAACTCTATGACCCAATTAGATGAGGATGATATGTATGACGTGTAGGTTAATGAGGTGTAATCTTGTACAGGCTCAGGAAGACCATTTCTGAGAATGTGTGGATAATATTGAATCCCAACCACCAAAGTAACCGGTTGTAAACACTGTATAGTATTCAAATTCGTATAAAAGTAAACCATCTGTAACAAGCAGATGTTTTTTTGTTAAAAAATCTGGTGTGAAACACTCACACAACTTTCTCTTTCCAGTGCAAATAATTAACAATAAACCTAACATTAGTAATAAAACATAAGAAATAAACAAAAAACTAACCTCAACAAACATAACCTAATTTTAATCATGAGTGAAAGACGCAAAATGAAAATCAACCTCAGTTTGGCTTAGAAATACGGAAAATCACTCTTTCTCTCTAAACTAGGCTCTGTAGAGAAAAATGCTATAAATAAAAGTTGTAGATCTTTTAATTTTCTATAAATTTAATTATATACACTTTTGTCGTAAAATGCATACTAAGGCCGAAATGTTAAAAAAATCGATTTTTCTCACGTTTTCGTGAGAAAAAAAACAGAAAATCGCAAATTACCGCTAAACTAAGCGTTATACAAAAAAATGTTTGAAATAAAAGTTGTAGGTTTTTAAATTTTCTATAACTTTTATTATATAAGTTTTTGCGCTAAAATTTATATTAAAGCCGTAATCTTAAAAAACAACGTTTTTACGTGAAAACAGCCTCACCGAGAATTTCAGCAAACATGGCGCCTACCCTATCTTGTAGAGAATAAAAAATTGAGTAAAATAGGCGATTTAAAAAAAAATCGTAGGACCAATTTTTGAGAAAATCGCAAAAAACTGAAAAATTATACGAATAAACTACTACTTCCGGTTGACCGATTTTGATGAAAATGTTCGTGTCGCGTTCGGTAGTGGTATGTAACTTAAGTTTCAAGTTTCAAGTTCGTACGATGTTCCGTTCTTGAGATATTCTGTTCACACACAGACACACACACACACACACACACACACACACACACACACACACACACACACACACACACACACAGACACACACACAGACCAATCGCTAAAAACATGTTTTTTGGGTTCAGGGGGTCTGAAAACGTATAGATCCGGTGAAAACTCGATTTCGAAACATCGACATGAAAACAATACTTTCCTTCCTATATATTCATATAGGCAAGAGAAAGTAAAAATACTACCTAATCATTCTAATTTTTTCCGTCAGTTGTTTACAGCTTCAAGTTCACCGTTTCTTACATTTCCAACGCCACTTTTCTCTATCACACCAATCCTCCTCTGCTAACTCTCTCTTTTCTATAGACTCCGTGAACCGTCAATTCCCCTCGCTCTCTGAACGCCCATTTTAATGCGCATTCGTATTTCCAGTTCGGCGCCAGATCTGCTATAATCCTTAATATTTAAAATATTAAATACTTAAGTTCTGCTCTTGTAACATTTAAAGTTTTGAACCTGCTTAATAAATTGTTCTACAATAAACAAGTCGCATCTAATGTGAGGAACGTCACCGACTACCATTACCACAGTTTTCTGCGGATTATTTTTCAGACCCAATTGTTATACTCTCTTAACAGATTGTAGGTTAAGAAGCTAACAAAAGATTTTAAAGACATATTTTCAACGAAATTATAAGATTGAATAGTAATCTTTGTAAGTAGTACCACGAACATGAATATTTATTTAAATTAACTACCGTGGTGATGTGGTTGGAAAGCTGCCATTAAATTAGCTTTTAGTGCGCCAAATTTTAGGACGAGAACCTTTATTTTACTTTAAAACGGACCTATAAACCAGTTGAAAGGGTAAGTCGGTAAGATCGCCAGTAACAAACGCTGAGAATTCAACAAAGAGCATTGAAAAACTTGGATGTTGTGAGAAATGCACTGTTTCCAACTCAAAATTAACATTAAAATGAATTTTTTAAAGTGATTGGAGGTTTTATTTGAAAACTGGATTTTATTAAACTTGAAACAAATAAGAATCAAACGTAGAAGTGAAGATAATTGTAAATAAAATTGCATTTTGATTTCTAATGATTGTTGAAATCTGTTGATTTCTAAGGACTCAATAAATAAGTAAACTTCAATAGAGAAGTTTCCTCATGACAGGTGGAGTGTTAAATTATTTGCACTCGATCTCCTAGTTCCAGGTTACAAAAAATAGTTCTGTTTCTTATTGCATGGTCAACTAATTATATGACTGAAGCATTTAAGAACAGTAGAGATAGAAATATAAAAGACAATGGTCAGAGTTACATCCTCTGAGAGTAATGAAATCAACATTATACAGCCAGACACCCATGATAACGAAGTAAAGGTATCATTGCAGGGTGGAAAGTAGATGCTTTTCAGAGAACCTGGCAGGCTGATAAACATACTTTTCAACTCAGTGAGGAAGGTAATGGTAGAGGTAGATAGTGTAAAAGACACTAGTCAAGAGTTATCTTCTCTCAGAGTAATGAATTTCATTATACAGCCAAACCCTGTGGTGAATGAAATGAATGTGTCATTTGCAGGGTGGATGTATATGCTTTTAAGAGGGCCTGGCATGTTGATAAGCATAATTTTCCACTCAGTGAGGAAGGAAATTGTAAACCACCTCACTCCTCGTCTCGTTTTACTTAGTAAAACCTCTAGAGGTTCAAACCAGCCTTTCGGCTGATGACCTTAACTACAATAGATAGATATTAAGAACGGAAAAATAAAAAAAATAAAAATAATCTAATGTATTTATTTTCAAAATTACCGATTATTTTAGTGTGAAATGTTTTAACAAGATTCTAACCGGAAATGAAACGGTACCTTAGATTTTCATTCAGAAATTAAAATTAAAGTTATTGGGGCAGCAAGATTATACAGCCAGACCCTGTGGTGAATGAAGTTAATGAGTCATTTGTAGGATGGAAAGTAAAGGCTTTTTGGAGGGTCTGGCATGCTGATAAGCATGGGCTACTTTTCCACTCAGTGAGCAAGGCATGTTAAACCATCTCGCTCCTCTTTTTACTTAGTAAAGCGTCTATAGGTTCAAACCAGCCTTTTGCGGCTGATAACCTGAAGAACAACATTAGAGAAGTCTAGTTTTCTGTATCAGATGGGTTTTTTGAACCTTTATTTAACCATTTGGTTAAATAATACAAAAAAATTTAACGGTACAAATGTAGTTATCATAACATAACCAAGTAAAAGATAAATAAAAAATCTGGTGTGAAACACTCACACAACTTTCTCTTGCCAATGCAAATAATTAACAATAAACCTAACATTAGTATTAAAACATTAGAAATGAACAAAAACTAACCTCAAAAACATAACCTTATTTTAATCATGAGTGGAAGACGCAAAATGAAAATCGAACTCAATTTGGCTTAAAAAAAACGGAAAATCACACTTTCACGCTAAACTAGGCTCTGTAGAGAAAAATTCTCTAAACAAAAGTTGTAGATCTTTTAATTTTCTATAACTTTTATTATATACACTTTTGTCGTAAAATGCATACTAAGACCGAAATGTTAAAAAAAATCGATTTTTCTCACGTTTTCGTGAGAAAAAAAACAGAAAATCGCAAATTACCGCTAAACTAAGCGTCATACAAAAAAATGTTTGAAACATAAGTTGTAGGTTTTTAAATTCTCTACAACTTTTATTATATAAGTTTTTGCGCTAAAATTTATATTAAAGCCGTAATCTTAAAAAAACAACGTTTTTACGTGAAAAGAGCCTCACCGAGAATTTCAGCAGACATGGCGCCTACCCTATCTTGTAGAGAATAAAAAATTGAGTAAAATAGGCGATTTTAAAAAAAATCGTAGGACCAGTTTTTGAGAAAATCGCAAAAAACTGAAAAATTATACGAATAAACTACTACTTACGGTTGACCGATTTTGATGAAAATGTTCGTGTCGCGTCCGGTAGTGGTATGTAACTTAAGTTTCAAGTTTCAAGTTCGTACGATGTTCCGTTCTTGAGATATTCTGTTCACACACACACACACAGACACACAGACACACAGACACACACACAGACCAATCGCTAAAAACATGTTTTTTGGATTCAGGGGGTCTGAAAACGTATAGATCCGGTGAAAACTCGATTTCTTAAAATCGACATGAAAACAATACTTTCCTTCCTATATATTCATATAGGCAAGAGAAAGTAAAAACTGTACGTGTGTAATTGACATGTAGATAAGGACGTTCGTTCACTTACCTATTCTGTCTGATACCCAAATATTTACTCCATCAATCGGTTTAACTAACTCACCAAACCACAACGTACCTAATCATGCCGACAATAGGGGTTTTGTGGGGCAGTTAATTAGCTAACAAGGGTTACCCTAAACCTACTAACAAGAATATTCGTGTTATTAGATTTTATGGTAAACCCGGAATACAACATTAGATGGATCATGTCATTAGTAAACACTGTGTAATAAGAACTGTGGTATAATTAATTAACCGTTAACTGAAATTATGCTGTCACATTAAATGTAAATATTTTTCTTTAATTTCTCAAAAGTTCTTAAGTAAAGTTTATATTTTGAATCAGTTGATGATATTGAAGCAATTTACAAAAAAATAGGAGTTGCAATGTAATTGCGAATGAAAATAAGGGTTAGTCACAATTATTAAACATTAAAACTTCTAGTGCAAAACGCCCACAAGACTTTCTCTTGCCAATGAAAATTTAAAATTAAAAATAAACGTAATTTTAATCATAAGTGAATGATACTAAATCTACCGCTGTAGGAATTAAAATAACGAAAAATCCCTGATTGACGCTAAACTCTTTAGAAATTGGTTTTCTGGCATATCTCCCACCACCTCCCCTCTGATTGGTCGCCCGAAAGCATAGATCTGGAGACCGTTCCGTAAAACTCTTACTTACCGTGACTGGCGATTATCACATACCTAATATGTCAAATAACTAAAATAAAATATCGAGAGCGAGGGTGATCCTGGTCGGTAACCAGGGTGATGCATTTTACTCGCTCTCTTGTCAGGGGAGCTTCTTGATGTACAAGGCGCCCGTCATCATGAATATTTAAACTATAAGGTTGGGTTCTAACTGTCTAAAGGAAGGTCAGAATTAAAATATAAATTAAAGATTAAAATATAGCTAGGACCTGTCACCGTAAAATAATGCACCAGAAAGTGTTCGACACCATTAATTTGTTCCCGGCAAGGAAAAAATTAGTGAAACGGCACCAGAGATTCAGACATATGCAGGATAACTCCCTTTATTAAACTACGTGACGACGGTAGAACGAAGTTACCTTGTCAAGGAACTCCCACACCTGAGAATTATGTACCTCGAGGTACAAGCTCTCACGTACCGTGAGGGGCCAATTTTCCCCTTGGCCTTGAAGCTCCAGGGTCAGTCTGTACCTGGACCCGCCTAGGGAGGGGCAGTCATACAACAGATGGTCTCGTGATTTGTACCTCCCCACAGACACAGGAATCATCATTCAGTAGACGGAATCTGTTCAAATGAGCCCCGAACTCATCATGACTAGTGAGGATTCGCACTCCCGATGTCCTTTAATAACGCATACCATCCTCCCAGACTGAACAAACCCTTAAGAAAGAAAGTATTAAATGAAATTTGTTGATTTTTCACTTTTCTGTAACTTTAGTTTATATACTTTTGTCAAAAAATAAATATTAAGGCCGCAATCTTAAAAAAGTTACCACGATAGCACCGGCCCCAAGACTTTCAGCAGACATGTTTAAAAATACTCCCAAGATTACCTAGTTCATGTATGAGTGCATATTTTATGGGTTTCAGATTTCGCGTGCAGACTTTTTTTTTTAATCCCTCATGTACGAGGTGTGGCTATTAAATAACGAGACTGACGTAAAAATTTTATTTTAATTTTATACATAATCACTTATTGTCACCTTCAATATACACTCCTTCTCTATCCCTACAACGCTACATGTGAATTTTCCATTGTTGGAAAATGTGCTGGAAGTTATCTTCTGTCAGCTCCTTCAGGACACGTGCCGCTTTCTCTTTTACAGCTTCCACAGACTCAAATCTTGTCCTTTTTAATGGATATTTTACCTTAGGGAACAGGTAGAAGTCACATGGTGCAAGATCTGGTGAATAAGGTAGATGTTCTAACATTGAAATGCTGTACTTGGCTAGGAACCTCTTGACAGATAACGCGGAATGAGCTGGCGCATTGTCTAGGTGGAGAACCCATGATTTGTCCTTCCACATTTCGGGGCGTTTTTTCCTTACTCTTTGACGTAGTTTATAAAGTACCTCAAGGTAGTAATATTGATTAATTGTTTGACCTTCAGGAACCCAGTGAAGGTACACAATGTCATGGATATAAAAAAACAATCGTCATTGCTTTAAATTTTGACTTGCTCATTCGAGCTTTTTTGGCTCTCGGTGAAGTTCGGCTCTTCCAGTGCATGGATTGGCGCTTCGTTTCCGGATCATAAGTAAAAAACCACGTTTCATCTCATGTTATTAACTTCCACCTGTTCCCTAAGGTAAAATTTGCAAAAAAAAGGGGCAAGATTTCAGTCTGTAAAAACTGTAAAAGAAAAAGCGGCATGTGTCCTAAAGGAGCTGACAGAAGATGACTTCCAGCACCGTTTCAAACAATGGAAAATTCGCATGGAGCGTTGTAGGGATATAGAAGGAGTGTATATTGAAGGTGACAATAACTGATTATGAATAAAATAAAACTACAAGTTTTTACAACGTCAATTTTGTTATTTAATGGCCACACCCTGTATATACATTGAAATCTGCTACTTATTGATCCAATGAGATGAGGATGACATGTACGACGTGTAAATCAGGCGTAGTCTTGGACAAACTTAGTCCTAAGAAAGCATTGTTAATTGAACCCTAACCATTAAAGTAAACCGGTTTAGTAAAAAAGTAACTACCTTCATTACTATTTGAACTTCAGAACCTTCGTCTTTGAAAATCAGCTGTCATAATGCTGATTCGCGGCAACGACTTGACTACTTGAATTATTATGTTACACAGACTTAATCCACCGAGTTGGTCTAGAGGAAAAGTCATCGCTACTAGTCACCTGTTTAACAGCTGATTTTTCGAAGACGAAGGTTGCTGGTTCAAATCCTAGTAAAGATAGTTACTTTTATACTTATTTTAATCCTAAACAGTGGTTACCGGTGTTCTTTGATGGTTAGGGTTCAATTAACAATACTCTCTTAGGAATGGTTGACCTGAGTCTGTGCAAGGCTACACCTCATTTACACGTCATACATCATACTCATCTCATTAGGTCATAAAGTTTTTAATAGATCTTAAATTGAGCATATGCAACTTGCACACATTAAAAAATGTTTATTGTACTAGTGTTACAGCTAACACAAATTGTTATATAAAAGGAGCGTTTTCTTGATATGAAGAATTTATTTTTTTGATGGTTTGTAAAAAAACAAATCTAAATAGGTTAAAAACGACTTTATAAAATATTTGCACCTATACAGTAAGTTCCACGATCTTTAGTTTTGACAGGAAAATAATTTTATTTTTTGTTATGAAAAATATGCTAACTCGATCAGAAATTGTTGGAGTTACAGCTTTTAAAATTATTCGAAAATAATATAAATTTTGTACCAGTAATTAATTAAATTAAGTTTCACTAATAATAAAAATAAAATGATTTTGACCGCAATACACCCATTTTTAATTGTATTCGGTTTAATAAAAAATGTCTGCTTTAGACATTGTTCCATTCTATACCTCAATCTTGTATCATTCTTATACTGTCCCTCTTTTTTCCCCTCTCGCCTTTCATCATTCTTATTCTCTCTCTGACACTGTCTCATTAAACCCTTTTCATTATGAATAGTAATGAAGGGAGAACACTTACTTTTTTGTATTTAAACCGTGTGATCTAATTACTCATCCAACCTTGATTTAAATACTAAAGTGAGACTATTTTGACCGAGTTATAACCATCTAAGTTTAGCATACTTAAATAACTTAACCTCAGTCTAACCTTAGTCCATGTCATCATTAATAATTATGGAAAAGATTAAAAATGATTTATAAAGTAAAGAAAGACTTTTGATAACAATGTAAGTAATTTTGAACTATAATTAATTTTTTATTTAATGTAAAAGGTTCTTTAAAATTGGTTCTTATTACTATCTCTTGCCTATAATTATGAATATATAGAAGGGAAATTATTATTTTCATGACTATTTTTCAAAATCGAGTTTTCACCGGATCTACACGTTTTCAGACCCCCTGAACCCAAAAACATGTTTTTGCGATTGGTGTGTGTGTGTGTGTGTGTGTTGTGTGTGTGTGTGTGTGTGTGTGTGTGTGTGTGTGTGTGTGTGTGTGTGTGTGTGTGTGTGTGTGTGTGTGTGTGTGTGTGTGTGTGTGTGTGTGTGTGTGTGTGTGTGTGTGTGTGTGAGTAGTATAAGGGTACGTTGAGGACAAACACCTCTTAAATCAAAATAAGGACCACTTTTTATGAAATCAAACCAGCTCTTAAATCAAAATAAAAACCACTTTTCGAAATAACCCCTTAAATCAAAATAAGGACCACCCCTTAAATCAAAATAAGAACCACTTTTTCGAAATCACCTCTTAAATCAAAATAAGGACCATCTCTTAAATCAAAATAAGCATCACTTTTTCAAAAACATGCTCTTATTTCAAAGTAAGGACCACTTTTACTCTCGTACACGACTAAACACAATTGAGAGGACCTCTTAAATCAAAATAAGGACCATCTGCTAAATCGAAATCACACTGAAATCATTTTCAAAGAACCGAAGCCCTTTAAAAATACAGTTATCTTTTTAATATCTAATATCCATATGGTAGTGTATCAATTATTCCATCTTCTTCTTCCAATATAACTCTCTTATCATAGTCAAACTGGAATTTCTTGGTAATTGGTTTATTAACCAGTTTCTTAGTCTTAACATCTCTAACTATCTGATTATAATCAGTTTCTATAGTCTTAACAGAACCTTCCAATACTTTCCTCATAGTGTTTATATTTAATTTTTCACTATTCTTATGGTTAAGCGTGAATCCTTTAATCTTACAATTGCCATTACCTTTAGCTGTCTTGTAAGCATAGCTCTTAGGTCCTGTACTTATAAATTCAGAGATATAATCACCTTTCTCGAGTTCATCACTCCACTCACTCAACATACAACCTGTCTCAACAGTGTTAAATCCATTATCAATATATATAAGTGAATCTGTATCATAATAAGCTATATTTCTATCAAGTCTATCCAACATATCATACAATCTTAACCTAGCATTAGCAGTAGTAAAAGCTGCCACAAACACATTCAAACAGATCCAAAAATGTTATACCATCTAGAAAAAAGGTAGCTGAAAAATATCTAAGGAAAACTGTAGATAAAACAAGTGGAAAAATAAAAAGTAGCCGTTATTTTCTTATAGCGCGTGGTTTTAGCCCGGATTAAATCTAGGTAAAAAACAAGAGAAAAATAAAAATACCCCGTTATTTTCTTATAGCGCACAGGTAGCCGAAATAAATTTTGAGGTTATAAGGAAATAAGACCTTGTTTTTTAAACCCCACACGAGAATGGATCCGCTCTCGTCCACAGAGAAAAAAGCCAACATAAATTTTTTCTTCGAAAAAAAAACCCGAGAGAATCCCAACCAAGGTAGCCAAAAAATTGATCCTATATTTAATAAATAGCGACAAGAATTTCCCTATTAATGGACGACAACAATAAAATCATAAAAGATTTATTTGGGAAAAATTTACTGAAAGTTTCCCCGATGAATTTACTTAACAAATTTTGTACGGAAAACATCGGAACGTTATTTACGGACATCGGCAACTTAAACTACACGGAAAATTACACGAGCAGTACAGAACATTATTTCCATCCAATTTCTAGTATGTTTTGTGACAACATAATGATAGTAAAAATTCTGGGAAGACAACACATGGACAAAGATAAACCCAGTTTCGTACACCCGGATATCTGTGGGTCTTGCAACAAATATTTGCGAGGGATTTTCGCCAAGTATCCTCTAGCTAAACACGGAGTGAAAGCAAAAATACCCAGTGTCCACAGGTTATCTAATTTACCTAAAAAAAATAAGCGATATTATCTCCGATGATTTCGAGAAGATTAAAGCCAGATACAAAGAAGAAATCGTAGTTTTCCCGTATAAAATAGAACTCGCTGACGTATCTGTGAAAAAAATATTACTAGAATTACCTAAAATTTTAAACGAACTCCAGGCTGATATGTACTACTTCCAGGATTTAGATATTACGCAGGATTTTACTGGCATATTTTGCAAGCAAGAAATGACTAAACATCTCGTAGGAAATTTCGGGTTTAGACCTCCTAAAAAACACGACAGATGTGAGCACACCGACTACAATATTTTTATAGTAGACAACGACAAAGACGTTGGAAGAGACTGCCTGTCCTGGGTTTCTAATAATATTCGCGGTAAAATTTACAATAAATTTGTCTGCCAGATGAGTTCTCCTGGTGTAAACAAAAGAATCGGACACCACATATTAGACTACCTGAATTGCCCTGATAAACGCCTAAAACAGACGTTTTCCGATCCGAAAGCACAGATTTACGGAATAACACGCTTGGAAGTAACAATCTACAACTATTCCATTCTAGAGCTAGAATCTAGAATGGACCCGATTGCTGATTGTACCCGGGTACTCTACGAGTCCCGACAGTATTTCGAAAAAGCACCTTTCTACGGAGTTCCTCTGCAAAACCAGTGGGAAAAGATCTGCGAAAGTTTACACAGCAGCTGTCTAGTTATCTACAAGGATTTGCTGTACTACTGCCTGTGGGGCAACAAACTTACTGGAAAAATAACTGGATACACAATAGAAATTAATCAGAAGAAGAAAAACCTAGAAGATTCCGACCAAGAGAAAACAAAGAAGAAAGCCGTAGACGTAGAATTACTCGAGAGATATATTACCAGTAATTTCTCTTTTAATCGACTTCCCATGCACGTTGTTAAATTTCTGGGAGAACCGTCCGCACTGGAATTAGAACACAAAACGTTTGTAAAATGTGGAAAAACATACTTTACAAATCCCGGTAGTCTGTTTTCTACACTACCAAAACATATTATACCAAAAGACCTCGGTATCGTAGAAACAGACCACGTGATTCCGTGTTTCTTACATAAAAAACAAGCGCTGTCTAAAAATTTAGTCGAATACAACGTGCAAGAAATTCTCTCGGATGTTTTCCCAAATTAAGATGTGTGGAAAAACAAGAGGAATACGAAGAAGCCGTTTTTATATGTGGGATTAAAGAGGATTTCGAAAAATCAGAAAAACTACTAAAGTGTAGCTGGTCGGAACTCCCTTCGAATTCTGTAGCAGACGTCTACGGAATTACGGTAAACAATAGAGTAAATTTCCCAGTTGTTGCTGTGTACGGAAGTACCGCCGGTGGATCCACATCCACCGGTGTTTTCTACATAAAAGGAATAAAAAAGAAAAGTTTCCTAGATTTTGTAGCGAGTAAATTTATACGGTCAGATGGTTTTATCAAAGTCGAATATACAAACCAGAATAAAAACAATCTTTTGTTTCATTTCTGGACCAAAGCATATCCGTTTACAAAACTTATAGTCGGAAACAACACAAATTACAAAGGGAATATCTACCCGGAAATTAAGTCCGTGTCGAGATTTGAGTTGCTTAATGATACAGAAAACCAACAGAAAAATATATACGGTAAAAAAGCCCTGGAAAAATTTGCGATAATAAAAAATTCGGAGGTAGACCGAGCTACAGTGGGTTCCTGCAGAAGATTGGAATCTTTAGAAGAAGGCGTATACCTAGTAGAATCTATAAAATCGTATTCTTTCCGTGGAAAGAATCGGTACATTTTTAAACTACAGAACGTCCCAGACTGCTTAGTTTCTAATTTTTTTATGGAATTAGAACTAGAAACTAAACTTGCAGAAAAAACCCTAGATTTGAATTTAAAATTCAAAGTCAAACTCGAGAGGATAAAAACTACGAAACAAAAACACAAAGAAAGACTGGTATTTGTAACACAGTAAACCTCTAGAGGAATATTTGTTCCAAAGGCAGCTTGCCTTTGAAAATTTTACATATGTGTACAATTGTATACTAATTCTATAAATTTCTCTGGAAAATATAGATCGATGTATTCTTCACTTCTCTTAGGTTAAAAAATTCTGAAAAATCCACCAGATTTCTATATTTTGGTATACACTGGTGGCAAGGACGCTTTTGCATTCTGCGTAATTTCCGGTAGTATTTTTTCTCTTCTTCCGTTTGTTCTTTTCCTTTTTTAGTGAAAATTTTTAGTTCGACTGGAGGATTATTTTTCAACCAGATTAACGCGTCAATTTCCTCTTGTGAAAATACGCACGGCATCTTATAAGCAAAGTTAATTTCTAGTATCTTTATAAAACCTATTGTCTCAATTTTTGCACAGGAAAACTTTTAAAAATCTCTACAATCTAAGTACGATATTTTTCTTGTCGAAATTGGGTTTAAAATTTGTATCTGCAGTAGAAAGCTTACTTGTATCCGAGTAAATTTCCTCTGGATCGTCCGGTTTGCTCTCTACCTTTACATCCCCTAGTTTCTTGTCGAGGCATTTGCAGTCGTCTAGAATTTTCTCTAGACGCTTATGATCTTTCTCGAAAATAAAGTCGAATAATTCTTCCACAGAACACTTAGTGCTTAACTGGAAGTGCAAAAATTAAACCATGACATTTTTAAGACAATTTGACTTAAAAATTGCCTTGTATGTTTTTACTGCGAAATAAAAACTAGCCTTTCCATTACTTTGTTTTTTGTTGTCTTTAGTCTGTCTAATTTTATTTTAAACCTAAATTTTATATCCAGGGTAGTTTTCTTTTGTAAACATTTCGATTAGAGATGAAATTTGTAATTTTTGATATTTAAGAGACCGAGATTTTATATTTTACAAGTCGTTATTTGGACTTAACATGCTTATTAGTTATATAAGGGTTGTAGAGAAATACATTCGTAATAGTGTAGAGTCTATTTAATTATATTAAAACTATAGAATTAACTTTAGATAATAATCTGTTGACACATACCTGAATTTAATTTTTAAAGTTGCCTTTGAATATTTGTTTTGTAGTGGAATGTTACAAGTTAGGATTTATGTTTTAGTATATATTTTCCAAATTGCCTTTATACCTTCTATTACAAACGTACTTAAATACTTTTTTCCAAAATACATTTAATAAACTGTGGGAAGTCAAACCATTTTGAAGACTAAGGAAGTTTGCATTTCTTAATGAAAAACTCCTTGTATTCCTCAAAAATAGTGGTGTGAACTTCCTTATTTGGTAATTTTACATTATAATCATTGTAGCCAGCCGTGTTCTCGGATAAATCATAAGTCAAATATCCCAATTCGATTAGATGAGAAAATAATAGATCTCTTTTCGGTTTACGTAAGACTTTCAATCCGTGTAATTTTTTTATTTCCATAACTTGAGGTATGGTGATTTCATCATAAACTTTTATTTTTATGCTTTCACCAGCTAGCAACTTAGTAAAAGTTACTTGCATTTCTGGATCGTCTAGCATTTTAAAAATATATGTAGAATATTCACTTGTAGCCCAATGACGAATGAATTTACCGGTTTCTAAAAATATACCAAATGAATATGTATTGAAAATGTGTCTTCCCCTTTTACAGACATAGCCATTATACCAATCCTTGGCTAAACTTTTATTCCCAACATACAATTGAAATTCTTTCTTACGAAAGAGAAGATCAGTTTCTTTCTCTGTGAATCCATAAAAATTGACGAGTGGGTGATCATCTAAAAACCTATATTTGCGGAGATTGTTGATTGTTGTGAGCCCTGCACTTGATATGTAGGAAATACCCGTAATTATAGTCCTATCGACATTTTCATTAGACTTTGCCAGTGAACCTATTAACTTAGATGTTGTGCTTACAATCCTTTTAATGTCCTGATCATTTTGACATGCAGTCAATGCGTCATTAATCACAGCATCGTACTCGTCGACGAGCACTACTACTCGTTTCTTATGATGATTTTGTAAATATTCAGAGAGATGGCAAAGAGATACCATCACATTGAATTCAGTCATTTTTTCGTAATTCTGACACCAGTTACTGAAATATGCTTTCTCATAGTCTTTTAAATACGGGCTGTCCTTTAGATATTCGTGTTGTATGTAAGATGTATGTATTGATTGTCGAAATTGGTTCATGGCTTTTTCGTAATTTATAATGTCAAATTTAGTATCAAAACTGATATGTAATACGGGATATTTTCCAAAATTACTTTTAAAAAAAGTTTCATCTTTTTTGTAAATTCTTAATGTTTTAAAGGTATTGAAAATTTCACTATCATTCAAAGACTTAACTGATAAAAATGTTTTCAACATGTTGATGTTTGTAGTCTTGCCAAATCTGCGAGGTGCAGTAACGAGTATACTTTTTGGTCCGGTCATAATTGTTCTAATTAGCATTGACTTGTCAACAAATCCGGATGATCGAGACACATCACCAATGAAATCTGATGTGCTCGCAAAGTATGTTGACCCCTAAAAGAAATAATTGTATAAATTAAAATACTGTAAATGATAGGCGTAACAGTTTTTGTGATGATTAAATATTAATTTAATTCGAGTTATAATTGGCCTATGCCAACAGTGTTGACAATATAACGAACGTACCGAAACTAATTACTATTATTATAGCTTGTGAAAAAAGTTATTACCCAATAAACTACAGAATATCGTACCTATTTGAGACTACAGATCTGCACATTTTTATTTCCTAACTTGGGAATAAAAATCAGTAACATAATTTGAAAAAAAATTAGAAAATCTCACCTCACTAAACACACTGTAGTGTACGAACATCAACACCAATGGGAACATTTTTCAAGATAGCAACCGTATCAAACCTTTTTTAATGAATAATGAGAAAACATAATCTCTTGTTGAGATAAAATTAAATAACATCTCTTATCTAAGTTATGTTAAAGGCAAATATATTGCAATAATTTTGATATTATACTAAAAGGCAAATAAAAGCAAGCTTTAGATAACTAGACTAATCTTATCAATTTCAATCCACGAAATTAAAACACTTGCTCGTTTTACGTAATACCATATAGGCCTACTGTAATCTCACTGATTATAAGAGATAATATTCTAATGATTTGCGTTGCATAAAATCTGATGAAATTTAAAATTTCATACAGCTTGTATTTTCTATTTCTATTTACTAGCACTCTAGCTTAGATAATTCCCGCAAGAAATACTGCAGCAAATTCCGCCGAGAGATTTTCCAACAAGTTTATTTTAGATGCGTAAAAATTTTTCTCCGATAATTATAAGCCTCAATAGCTTGCATAAGCTTAGGATTAATTTCAACACACAGATTGAAGAGATACGGGAGAAAAAATACTACAAATACTACAAAAAAAAAAACACCGGCATTGGAAACTGTGGAAATACCCAAGAAAAATTATCTAAGACGATTTCTGGGTAGGGTTTTTGTGCTGACTATTTACTGTTGTTGTTTACGTTCGATTGGCGTTTGTTTACGTTCGATTAGCGTTGTATTAGCGTTCGTTTACTGTTCGATTGGCGTTTGTTTACGCTCGATTAGCGTTGGATTAGCGTTCGTCTACTGTTCGATTAGCGTTTGTTTATGCTCGATTAGCGTTGGATTAGCGTTCGTTTACTGTTCGATTTGCGTTTGTTTACGTTCGATTAGCGTTGGATTAGCGTTTGTTTACGTTCGATTAGCGAACGTAAACTTTTATTCTGGTTTGTATATTCGACTTTGATAAAACCATCTGACAGTACAAACTTACTCGCTACAAAATCTAGGAAACTTTTCTTTTTTATTCCTTTTATGTAGAAAACACCGGTGGATGTGGATCCACCGGCGGTACTTCCGTACACAGCAACAACTGGGAAATTTACTCTATTGTTTACCGTAATTCCGTAGACGTCTGCTACAGAATTCGAAGGCAGTTCCGACCAGCTACATTTTAACTTTATTTTCATTTCTATGATTTTTCTCTCGTTTTCGTTGCGAATTTTTAAAAATTCTATCGCTTCGTTAATTCCCCGTAGTTTTTCTGATTTTTCGAAATCCTCTTTAATCCCACATATAAAAACGGCTTCTTCGTATTCCTCTTGTTTTTCCACACATCTTAATTTGGGAAAAACATCCGAGAGAATTTCCTGCACGTTGTATTCGACTAAATTTTTAGACAGCGCTTGTTTTTTATGTAAGAAACACGGAATCACGTGGTCTGTTTCTACGATACCGAGGTCTTTTGGTATAATATTTTTTGGTAGTGTAGAAAACAGACTACCGGGATTTGTAAAGTATGTTTTTCCACATTTTACAAACGTTTTGTGTTCTAATTCCAGTGCGGACGGTTCTCCCAGAAATTTAACAACGTGCATGGGAAGTCGATTAAAAGAGAAATTACTGGTAATATATCTCTCGAGTAATTCTACGTCTACGGCTTTCTTCTTTGTTTTCTCTTGGTCGGAATCTTCTAGGTTTTTCTTCTTCTGGTTAATTTCTATTGTGTATCCAGTTATTTTTCCAGTAAGTTTGTTGCCCCACAGGCAGTAGTACAGCAAATCCTTGTAGATAACTAGACAGCTGCTGTGTAAACTTTCGCAGATCTTTTCCCACTGGTTTTGCAGAGGAACTCCGTAGAAAGGTGCTTTTTCGAAATACTGTCGGGACTCGTAGAGTACCCGGGTACAATCAGCAATCGGGTTCATTCTAGATTCTAGCTCTAGAATGGAATAGTTGTAGATTGTTACTTCCAAGCGTGTTATTCCGTAAATCTGTGCTTTCGGATCGGAAAACGTCTGTTTTAGGCGTTTATCAGGGCAATTCAGGTAGTCTAATATGTGGTGTCCGATTCTTTTGTTTACACCAGGAGAACTCATCTGGCAGACAAATTTATTGTAAATTTTACCGCGAATATTATTAGAAACCCAGGACAGGCAGTCTCTTCCAACGTCTTTGTCGTTGTCTACTATAAAAATATTGTAGTCGGTGTGCTCACATCTGTCGTGTTTTTTAGGAGGTCTAAACCCGAAATTTCCTACGAGATGTTTAGTCATTTCTTGCTTGCAAAATATGCCAGTAAAATCCTGCGTAATATCTAAATCCTGGAAGTAGTACATATCAGCCTGGAGTTCGTTTAAAATTTTAGGTAATTCTAGTAATATTTTTTTCACAGATACGTCAGCGAGTTCTATTTTATACGGGAAAACTACGATTTCTTCTTTGTATCTGGCTTTAATCTTCTCGAAATCATCGGAGATAATATCGCTTATTTTTTTAGGTAAATTAGATAACCTGTGGACACTGGGTATTTTTGCTTTCACTCCGTGTTTAGCTAAAGGATACTTGGCGAAAATCCCTCGCAAATATTTGTTGCAAGACCCACAGATATCCGGGTGTACGAAACTGGGTTTATCTTTGTCCATGTGTTGTCTTCCCAGAATTTTTACTATCATTATGTTGTCACAAAACATACTAGAAATTGGATGGAAATAATGTTCTGTACTGCTCGTGTAATTTTCCGTGTAGTTTAAGTTGCCGATGTCCGTAAATAACGTTCCGATGTTTTCCGTACAAAATTTGTTAAGTAAATTCATCGGGGAAACTTTCAGTAAATTTTTCCCAAATAAATCTTTTATTATTTTATTGTTGTCGTCCATTAATAGGGAAATTCTTGTCGCTATTTATTAAATATAGGATCAATTTTTCGGCTACCTTGGTTGGGATTCTCTCGGGTTTTTTTTTCGAAGAAAAAATTTATGTTGGCTTTTTTTCTCTGTGGACGAGAGCGGATCCATTCTCGTGTTGGGTTTAAAAAACAGGGTCTTATTTCCTTATAACCGCAAAATTTAATTCGGCTACCTGGGTGCTATAAGAAAATAATGGGGTATTTTAAAAAACAGGGTCTTATTTCCTTATAACCTCAAAATTTATTTCGGCTACCTGTGCGCTATAAGAAAATAACGGGGTATTTTTATTTTTCTCTTGTTTTTTACCTAGATTTAATCCGGGCTAAAACCACGCGCTATAAGAAAATAACGGCTACTTTTTATTTTTCCACTTGTTTTATCTACAGTTTTCCTTAGATATTTTTCAGCTATTTTTTTTCTAGATGGTATAACATTTTTGGATCTGTTTGAATGTGTTTGTGGCAGCTTTTACTACTGCTAATGCTAGGTTAAGATTGTATTATATGTTGGATAGACTTGATAGAAATATAGCTTATTATGATACAGATTCACTTATATATATTGATAATGGATTTAACACTGTTGAGACAGGTTGTATGTTGAGTGAGTGGAGTGATGAACTCGAGAAAGGTGATTATATCTCTGAATTTATAAGTACAGGACCTAAGAGCTATGCTTACAAGACAGCTAAAGGTAATGGCAATTGTAAGATTAAAGGATTCACTCTTAATCATAAGAATAGTGAAAAATTAAATATAAACACTATGAGGAAAGTATTGGAAGGTTCTGTTAAGACTATAGAAACTGATTATAATCAGATAGTTAGAGATGTTAAGACTAAGAAACTGGTTAATAAACCAATTACCAAGAAATTCCAGTTTGACTATGATAAGAGAGTTATATTAGAAGAAGAAGATGGAATAATTGATACACTACCATATGGATATTAGATATTAAAAAGATAACTGTATTTTTAAAAGGCTTCGGTTCTTTGAAAATGATTTCAGTGTGATTTCGATTTAGCAGATGGTCCTTATTTTGATTTAAGAGGTCCTCTCAATTGTGTTTAGTCGTGTACGAGAGTAAAAGTGGTCCTTATTTTGAAACAAGAGCATGTTTTTGAAAAAGTGATGCTTATTTTGATTTAAGAGATGGTCCTTATTTTGATTTAAGAGGTGATTTCGAAAAAGTGGTTCTTATTTTGATTTAAGGGGTGGTCCTTATTTTGATTTAAGGGGTTATTTCGAAAAGTGGTTTTTATTTTGATTTAAGAGCTGGTTTGATTTCATAAAAAGTGGTCCTTATTTTGATTTAAGAGGTGTTTGTCCTCAACGTACCCTTATACTACTTGTGTGTGTGTGCTTGTGTGTTCGTGTGTGTGTGTTTGTGTGTGTGTGTGTGTGTGAATAGAATATCTTAAACTAAGGTTCTAGACTAAGGTTTAAAGTCAATTAGAGTTTTTCTTTATGTTTTTAAGTTCTACAAATGTTAATTTTTTATTTTACCTCATTCACTCATAATTAAAATTAATTTATATTTCTAATTTTACATTTCTTACTCATGATTAAGCATAGGTTATACCGGGGGGGCCCATATGCCAGTGAAGGCGTTACAGGTTAACGGAATAAGAAACCTACAGGGAAGAAAACAAATTTATTACTTGAACTGTACTTACAAAATACCTTTGATACCTTTGTTATAGCGGAAAGCCTAATTCCTGCAGCACCTGTTAGTAATTCTCTGAGTTAACATTTCCCTCAAAAAAAGGATCTATCCAATGGAGTACTCTAAATTTCTCCCCGTGACCATAGCACCAGGCACATTAAGCTCTTCTTGGATTACTTTATGAGGATTTACATCCGAGGAGTATACGCAGTTACGCCGATTAACACGTTCATTGAGATTGAAACATACCTCAACCCACCACAAAATTGATCGCAAGAAATTTGGATCGGTTTCTGTACGGATAGCGACTGTTTCACAGAATTTTAATCGCCTCTCGGGATCACCCTCATGAAGAACTTGGAATAAGGATGGATGATGTAGCTTAGAGACTCATCTCACTATAACGGACAATAATTAATGTTATACGTGGTTGCTGCTAACGTAACAATGTTACAAACTTATTGATACAAAATATCCTATTTCATGAGGAAACTGACATATGGGCCACCCGGTATTTTTTATTATTTACATTGGGAAGAGGAAGTCGTGTGAGTATTTCACACCAAATTATTTTAACCTAAATCGATGTGAATTAAAAAATGTTAAATATTTTAAAAAAACCAATTTATAACTGTAGTTCCATTCTGAACTTTCTAAATGATAGAAAGGCATCTGAAAACAGACATACATACTCACCTATCCGTTTCCGGAACACCCCTCGGCCGACTACGCCCATTCCGGAGGAATTTAAGCAGCTTAGTGGCTCTGAAGTGCTACCCAGCTCCACCACAACCCCCGAGAGTCCTACTCCTACTGAGTGTGCACGGATCCGTCCGCGGGGCGCCACACTCCCCTCGGTACCAGTGTATAAGCGTTGGCGTGGTCGCCGCCGAGCTTCCACAAGCTCTCCCACACATGGATGTACTACACACCACCGTGCACTACGAATAGCACACGATGGCGTTCACGGCCGGCCCCCATTGCTAAGGAAGCTACTGCTATGCAGGCTTAGATAGGGTAGCCTAAGCCGCGGTTTTATGGGTACGGTCTGCGTGGTCAGGGCCGTACCCCCTCTGAAAACTGACAGACAATTTTCAATTACTGGCTGCAGCTAATTATAATTGTTAAAAAATCTAATTGAACCCCTCTGATGTTAGTTATAAGATCACCCGCAGCATCGGTGCAAATACTAGTAACATTTAAATGATACTTCAACAAACGAACCTTTTATTTTTATTTAAATAGAATGAGATTAAATAAAAATAAACCGTCATTTTCAGTTAATGTATCTGCTAACATAATATAAATGTAAATAATAAAGAAAAAGTTTGTAATAAATAAAATGGAGTTACACTAAATTTAACTTGAATACATCTACATAAAAAATTAAACAAGTAATGCATATTGCAGCATTTCAAACATAATATCAGTAAACTAATTTGTTTGCTTTCAATAAATTTAAAATTTCAACGTGAATTGTTATACCATAATAATTTGTTTTTTATAAACAAAATTCTGTAAAATATATTATTTAAATAAAAAAAAAACATTTATATAACATTCCCAATGTTCAAATTGAATATAAATTACACTATAAACAATTGCAAAAATATTGTTCAACAAAGAAAAGTTTATTCGTCTATACTCATTCTATTTCACTGTTTATAAACGTTTAATAATAATCTGAAGGCTTTTTCCCAGCCGGAAGCTTTACCGATAGGGTAGATAAAGTGTAAACAATAAAATTGTTTACAGATATTAATTAGCAGCTACATTAATTATAACCACAACGACTTAATCCTATAATTAACTCATCAATTAATTAACAAATTGATTAATTATGGATGTTATAAAGCATAAAATATACAATTCTTATGTTTTTATTATAATAGATAATTTTTATTTGGATTTTTACTCAGCCTAGTGGGCTATTACTTCCATTTTATCCTAATGTGTGTACAATTATGTTGTACGTTTCTACTAAATTTAATGGTGCGTGTATGCAATATAATATTGTTTTATTAAAATATTATTTTATTATTGCACATATTAAAAATATATTATATTGCAACTCTTATTCCGAAGGTCCGTTCCGGGATCTGGCCCGTGTGTGTGTGTGTGTGTGTGAACAGAATATCTGAAGTATGGAACATCGTACGAATTTGAAACTAGAAACAAGCTAAATACCACTACAGGACCCGACACAAACATTTTCATCAAAATCGGTTAACCAAAAGTAGTAGTTTATTCGTGTCATTTTTCACTTTTTTGGGATTTTCTCAAAAATAGCTCTTATGATTTTTTTTGAAAATCGCCTGGTTTACTACATTTTTATGCTTTACAAGGTAGGGTAGGTGCCATGTCTGCTGAAATTCTTGGAAAGGCTGTTTTTTCGTAAAAATTTGTTTTTTGAAGATTGCGGCTTAAATACGCATTTTAGCGCAAAAATGTACAAAGAAAAGTTGTAGAGAGTTTAAAATCCTACAACTTTTATTTCGAACATGTTTTTGTTTAGCTGTAATTAGCAATTTTCTGTTTTTTTTCATAAAAATCTGTAACAAATGGATATTTTAAGATTTCAGCCTTAGTATGAATTTTACGACAAAAATGTATGAAATCAAATTTATAGGAAATTAGAAGATCTACAACTTTTATTTAGAGCATCTTTCTCTATGGAGCCTAGATTAGTGTGAAAGAGTGATTTTTGATATTTTTAAGCCAAACTGAGGTTGATTTTCATTTTGCATCATTCACTCATGTTTAAATAAAGTTATGTTTTTTGAGTTCAGTTTTTTTGTTTATTTTTATTGTTAGATTATATTGTTAAATATTTTCATTGGCAAGAGAAAGTTGCGTGAGTGTTTAACACCAGATTTTTTTTTTTAACATAATGGGGCCTATTATGTGCACATATAATTGGTGGCAATTTCTGAAATCGTCGTCTATCATTTTGTCCACCTGTCACACCCGGATGTCAGAAACTGCAAGTGATTGCAACAAACGGTTTTTGGATTCGTAATCTACACAAAAAGTTAGTGGGCCTAAATTGGTTTTAAAGTTCCGGTTTTGATCGGAAGTGGCCTAAAACCGGAAGTCAAAAAATCAAAGTCAGAAACTTTGTCAAAATCAGAAATCAGTTTTCGGATTCATAATGTACACAAAAAGTTAGTGGGCCTGGAGTAGGTTTGAAGTTTCAACCGGAAGTGACCCAAAACTGAAAGTCAAGAAAATACACTCGGAATTTGTAAACAAAAATAGTGACATTCGATTCCTCTTAAAGGGTAGATACAGAAATCACTTATGGTTTTTGCTATAAGTCAAAGGGAAGCCTTTTTAAGAACTGCTACCAGCCTTGATATGCGACTTCTCGTGAAAGGAATTTTTACTTTCTCTTGCCTATATGAATGTATAGTAAGGAAAGTATTGTTTTTATGTCGATTTTTCGAAATCGAGTTTTCACCGGATCTGCACGTTTTCAGACCCCCTGAACCCAAAAAACATGTTTTTAGCGTTTGGTCTGTGTGCGTGTGTGCGCGCACGCGTGTATGTGCGTGTGTGTGTACAAACTTGAAACTTGAAACTTAAGTGGCATATTAATACCGGACCCGACACGAACATCAAAATCGGTCAACCGGAAGTAGTAGTAGATTTCGGCCTTAGTATGCATTTTACGACAAAAGTGTATAATCAAATTTATAGAAAATTAAAAGATCTACGACTTTTATTTAAAACATTTTCCTCTACAGAGCCTAGTTTAGCGTGAAAGAGTGATTTTCCGTAATTTTAACCCAAACTGAAGTCGATTTTCATCGTGTGAGTGTTTCACACCAGATTTTTATTCTGTAAGTGTTTAACTATTTATAGCTTTATCTAAATACTTTTGTAACAGTTCTGATGCAGCTGTAGATTATCCGGATGATATACGATAATAGCTTTATCATTGGCAAATGGATACACATTTATGAATTCCGTTGAACAGGTGATGTGATAAAGTAATAAATAAAAAAAAATGTATCTTGGTATTATCCATGGAAAGGAGTCGACTTCTGTTGATCAAACTAATGTAACGATAACACAAATAAATCCTTGCGGTCCAATTTACTAATGACATGTTCGTTACCATTTGTTTCTGAGATTACCATTAACGTTTTAATTTAAATAATGGAGTTAACAGTGAACAGAATACTTTAATTCCAGTCTCTATGTTAAATTTGTAATTCAGGTTCGTTATGTTGGTATTACTGACAGTAATATTTGTTCAGTCTATGAGGCTGTTTCATTTTATTTATTCCCTTTAATATTACAACAGCTTAGCCTTTTTCCCGGCTCTAGCTATAAAGACAACGACTACTCAGGTTATCCTTGTCCTTTTTGCAAATATAACGGTAAAAAGATTAAATGCACTCGTTTGTTTTGTAGGAAAAAGGAAAATTGTGAAACGTCATCTGGTATTTCTGTGTAGCTACTGTAACAACAAAACTTCCATTTTAGTAATAACATTGTCGTAATTACACTTACAACTATTATTTTCTGTAGTTTATTTTATTTAATATTTCATTTCACAATGAAAATAATGTATTATGTTATTATTATAAATACATGTTAAATTTATTTATTATTGTAATGTCCATAAAAACGTAATCCTAATATTTTACCATAAGTCTCTCTTTAAACAATTTAATAAATTCAGTATCTTATAATACGTAAATACTTATTAATAAGTACTTAATTTTTTTTTAATTTTTTTTTTTTTTGAATAACTGTAAATCTATGATCTGCTCTCATAGAACAATGAGTAGATGTGTTGTAAGTATAAATCTTGAGTAAGTAATACCCCTTGGTATTACTCTATAAAATTTCCCATTTTGTTGAATTGATCTTGCCAGGAATGTAAAATAAATTACACAATCACATATTAAAATTAATCTGTATGGTGTAGTCTGTATAGTCTTCTGTGTGTTCCACTGTTGTCTAGGAGATTGATGGCTTCTGGATTCTAATGATTTTCAAGTCTTGTTTGGTAACTGGTGCAAAATTTCTGTATAGCTTCGTGTACCGTGGGAGTGTTCGTGTCTCTGTGCAATATAGTGTTGGATATGTACCAAGGTGAGTCCATGATGTTTCGAAGTATTTTTGACTGAAACCGTTGAATTATTTCAATGTTACTGTGACTTGCTGTGCCACAGAGTTGTATCCCATATGTCCACACAGGTTTAAGTACAGTTTTATAAATTAACAATTTGTTTTGTGCCGATAATTTGGATTTTCCATTAAGCATCCAATACAGCTGTTGGTATTTAAGATTTAACTGTTTTCGTTTGTTCCATATGTGAGTCCTCCATGTTAAACGCCTGTCCAGGTGGAGGCCAAGATATTTTGCCGTATCGGATTGTGGAATTTGTACGTTGTTAAAAAACACTGGTGAACATGTTTCCCGTACTTATTAATAAGTACTTATTAATAACTTAATACGTAATACTTAAATCTCTTAACCAGAAAAGAGAAGTCCGATTTAGTTTTTATATTTACAGTAGGCCTAATAATATCTGTAAATAAGAAAACAAACGCAGATAAATTTTTACAAGATGATGACTGGGCCAGTCTTACTATACGGAAGTGAGTCGTGGATTAGTACCAGACCACAGGAGAGTAGAGATACGATTCGTACGAAGAACAAAGGGTTGCTGTCGTAGAGACCAACTAAGAAATGAGTACATAAGAACGGAACTGGATTTTTACAACCTGAATGTGAAGATTTCAGAATATAGTCATCGATGGAAGGAACACGTAGAGAACATGCCTGAGGGAAGGATCCCTCTCAGTGTTTTGCAATACAGCTCGGGAGGGAAGAGATATGTTGGGAGACCACGCAAAAGATGGAAATATTTCAGTAGTTTGTCAATGCTGTGAGTTGAAACCGGTGGAAGCCTAATCCTTGATTGTGAGAAGCAGAAGAAGAATAATATCTGTTCTAAAAAAGAATATTCTGTCAATTCGTATGACAAAATACGTGACATTACGTATATTTCTTATTACAATGGTTACCTAATTATATGACAACCATTTAAGAACAGTTGAGGTAAAGGTGTGAAATATACTATTCAGTGTTATCTTCTTTTGAGAGTAATAAATTTCATTTTACAGCTAGACCCTGTGGTGAATGACGTGAAGATGTCATTTGCAGGTTGAAAGTTGATGCTTTTCAGAGGGCTCACCATGCTGATAAGCATACTTTTCCGTTTAGTGAGGAAGGCATTAATAAACCACCTCACTCCTCGTTTTAGTTAGTAAAGACACTAGAGATTCAAACCAGCCTAAACAAAAACAATGTGTGACAACAAAAAGCTATCAGAAAAATTATAGTAGGATTTCTAAAAAATTGAAGATCTGTTTAGTTCATACCTTTTTTGATAATTCTTAAATGTTCAAATAATATTTTGAATTTCCAACTGGAACTGTTGAAAATTACCAAGCTTGTTAACCAAATTTTCCATTATATGGACGCCACGCCTATTTCAGATATCTTTCCATTTAATTACCACATTATTAATGTGGAAGTGAATGGAATATGGACACCTGTTATTTATGAACGGTAAAAATAACATTCATGTACAGTAAAATTCAGTTTTAGCGAAGTCGGTTGTAACGAAAATCCAGTAATAACGTAGAAAATAGAAAATTTGGTTGGTTTATATGTTATTAACTTATTGTAAAGTCTGATACAAGGAAAATGGAATCCGGTTATAACGAACGAATCACCTTTTTTGAAATAGTAATAATAATAGACAAATATTTTCTTTGGGAAATGAGAAATAAACGTAAACAGAAATAAATATTGACAAAACTGTCAATATAACAAACAACTTTTTTAAATTTCGTTTAATTTTGTTTTCTTCCTTTTTGCAATTTTTTCATTAATGTTACATGTATGTACATAAGTTATTTGTGCAGTCTATATTTAAATAAACTATTTCTTGTATTACATGTAAATTTTTTGTTTAATTTCGGGAACACGTCATCACGGATTTTTGGTAACTATAGCTACTGTGCATACTTAAACGATTTTTTGAAGTCGCATCAATATCTGCAGTCATTAGCAACTACTTTGTGTTTTTCTCTACATTGGTATGTTGGGAAGTTATCGGTAAATTGTAGTATTATCCTGATTGCCTCAGCCCAGAACTACCGGAATCGAACCCGCGACCTTTTATAAGCCTAGAACAGTTAACGTAGCTAACCGTTCGGCCGCGGAGATGGTGTAAAAGATTTTTATTCACGACTTTTACTTAAATAGGCATTTAGACTAATATTCGTTATTCCGGTAATTGGCTGGGCATGCAAGATAGAATACTACATTCCTGTACAGACTGAGACGTGTAGGCTTATTCGGTTATAACGAACAAATAATGCCGTTTCCTTGAATTTCTTTATAACCGAATTTTACTGTATTTATACATTTTGAATTAGTAGTAGCTTTTATATTACGGGGTCCACAAGCTGATGTCGTCCTAGGACAGTCATTGACTACCTCGTTCTGGTTGAGTAATAGTCCAATATCGGGGTCTTGTAGCAGCTTCTCAATTCTATGATGCTTTCTTTATAGTTTTCAGTATTCTTAATTCAAATATTTGGAGAATTTCAATATTATATTCTCCATAACAATATACTTCAAGTACAAAAAAAAGTTTTAAAATTACCTTGTAACTAATTTTTTTCTGTGAATTTTAACCAGTTAGTCAGTAAAGTTCGGAAATTATTAAATTCAGATGTTTTTTTAATGTTTCTGTTGCAATTTGAAAGCTTTAGAAACGCAAGACCACATATTGATTGAATGCCCCATTTACAAAGAATATAGAGGAAGCATTATTAAGGAACTTGTAGGGAGTGAATTGGACAAAAATTCGAAGCTGGCTTTCCTGTTGAGTAAATTTTCATTAAATAAATTGACGAGTTGTGTTATTTCGTGTTGTCAATGTTGAATATGAGGGCTTTTGCGGCGGAAACGATAGACTGATTTGCTATACCGTCGCGCCAGGACTGATATAACTTAATTTTGTTTTCATGAACTTAATATTGAAATTAATTAATTAATTAATTTTTATGAATACTTACTTATGTGTTAAATTGTGGAATTTTAATGTATTGAAATTTAAATTTTAATGTCTTGTAGCAACTCTATTTGTATGGGTATATACTCGAATACAAATTATTGTATAAATAAATAAATAATGTGTGTTGCTTCTAACTTAATGAATCTCAAAATATTTAACTGGGTTAGCTTGTATTTGCCCATAACAGGTGGTGTTAAATTATTTTCACTCGATCTGCTAGTTTCAGGGTTACAAAAAATAGTTCTGTTTCTCATCACATGGCCAGGCAATTATATATGATTGAAGCATTTAAGAACAGAAGAGGTAGAGGTGTAAGAACTACTAGTCAGAGTTATCTCCTCTGAAATTAATGAATTTCATAAATTCATTTCATAAATACATCCAGACCCTGTGGTGATGAATCAATTGAAGGTGTCATTTGCAGGGTGAAAAGTAGATGGTTTTCAGAGGGCTTGGCATGCTGATAAGCATAGGCTACTTTTGTACTCCGTAAGGAAAGCATGGTAAACTACTTCACTCCTCTTTTTACTCAGTAGAACCTCTAGAGGTTCAAACCATCCTTTCGGCTGTTGACCTAAACAACAACAACTTTTATTATATTGAATTTTTGTAAAATGCATACAAAGGCTGTAATCTTAAAAACCTCCTATTTTTTAGCGATTTTATTGAGCAAAATAGAGAAAATTAATAAATAACGCTAAGCATTGTTGAAGGAAACGCTTGAAATAAAGGTTGTAGGTTTTTTTAATTTCCTATAACTTTGATTGTACATACGTTTGCCTTAAAATACCGAAACTGTACTTTTCTGATAAGCATAATTTACCATTCAGTGAGGAAGACAATGGTAAACCACTCCTCTCCTTGTTTCACGTAGTAAAGCCTCTAGAGATTCAAACCAGCCTTTCGGTTGATGACCTGAACAACAGATTGCATTGTATATTATGAAATGTGATCGAAATATTGAAACCCTCTGTTAATTATACCAAAAAAATACGTTTCATTACGAAGAGAAATTATTTAAAAATGTATTGTTAACATATACATTAATGGCCATATAGAGCAGTTATTGAATTGGTTAGTAAATATAATTAATATACCTGTGTAAACAAGGGTGAAAGAATGCTAATGGAAACACAAAACGGGTATCACAAAATAATTACAGCGTATCATATATCCTTTTTCATTTCAATACGCACAACAAATATTTATTATTTTGTGTCTTTTCAAATCTCATTTTTTGTCGATATTTAAAATTTAATAAAGTCGATAACTACTGTAATTTAGTCGACCGAATTCACCTGCATTTGTCAGTGGGACGCGTCTAATATAGGTGGAAGCGCTTTGTGTTGCTTTTCAACATGCATGGTTATGCGTGGTGTGTGGATGTGGACCTTTCTATTCATCCCTGGTAGTGGATCTAGAAGCAGCCACAAATGTAATATCTGCGTTCATTGTGGAAAGGAGTTGAGTGTATAGGTTAGTTATACGCATGCGCCGGTAGGGGCGCCAGTGTCGCTTTTTACCCCGGCTGTCAGTCTGCGTTGAGCATTCGTGCTGATTCGTTTGATGCGAAATCGTAGTTGTTTTATTAACTATGGTACTTTTAATTCAATCGTAAAACGTAGAGCAATTAACCGTTTTTAAATTGACTTTATTAATATGCCGTAGTTAATATATCTATATATTTATGTCAATGTTATAGTGTTAATCATTCGTATAAAAATGTGTTTTTTACCAAATTATCAAAATTTATATGTATTCTGATAACTGTATTATAGATAAAGTGACTTAATATAAATAATAAATACATTATGCAAATATATTTAAATAGTAATATATTATATAATTTATATATTTTATTTAGCCATTTTTTAACAATTTCACAAAATTTACCGTAATTTTCTTTTATTTATATACTACATAAAAAAATTATAATAGGCCTAAAATATTATATACAATATTATTTTGTATTATAATAATATATTTATTTTTTAATCGTAGAGACTTTAAATCATTGAAATAATAAATAAATTAACAAACATTGCCCGTTTGAAATTATATCATATATTTCGTGTTTAGTAATTTAACTTTAAAATGTGATTGTGTGTTATTAAAATAATTTTTATTGGTGTTATATATTTTATATAAAAAACCAAAAATTAATAGATATTGTGTAAAAGGTTTTTAAAAAAATATAATATAAAAAGTGCGGGAATTATCATTGTTATGTTTTGATTTTTCAATTTTTTGATTTATTCTGATAAATCAATTACAAAAATCGTTGTGACTAATTATTAATAAGAAAATATAAAAAGGTGACTATTTATTTTGTAGTTGGTGGAACGGTTTTTTGACTGGAACAACTGCTATTCAAAACACAAGTCAACGAGACAAAAGGGTTTTTGATTAATAACTCTTGTGGCTGGTGAAATGGCGTCACGTCGTCTTAAGGCTAAGATTACAATTGGTGAGTTATACATCTGTGATTGATAACATGATTTTCATGTCATTTATAAATAGTATAGATATTTGTAATTCTCTTTTGTTATTGTTGTACCTCTACACACTTCCTTCATCCCCTATAAATTTACTGTTACTTTGATTTTCTACTACTTCTATTATTATTTTCGTATCATTGTTGACATTGTATTTTCATTCAAACTATCCTTCTCTTTCTCTTTAAATGATGTATCATGATTTTCTCATACCACAAACCTATTTCTATCTCTCTCAAACAACCCTTACAATGTCATATCATTCTCACTCCATTCCCTCATTTATCCCCCGTACTTCGATTCAACTCGTTCTTAGATTTCTCCTTTGAAATCATTCCCTATTTATCACTGTAATTAATCAGTCGCGTTTACTCAATCTATCTCCGTTAATTGTTATCGTTACCCTTAACCATTCACCCCTAAACAATTTATAATATATTTTTTAAATAGTTTTTTTATTAGTTATTTATTTGTTGGGGTGCACGTTTGGAATTTAAAAAAAAATTGAGATGAAGAAATTCAACTAAGATGTAAATAATCCAACTTAAAATAACGTACCTATCAATAGTGAATACTGTATCATTTATCCCGTGGTTCTTTCCGGATCTGGTTATTAATAAATTATAAAATTTTATTTTAAAAAAATGAATTACATTAAATTGTTACGTTTATATACGGGTAGATTACAATTTAATTACTTAGGATAATTTGAATATAAAAGGTTATTAAAAACGTAAGGCTTAAATTAAACTTTAATAAATATAATATATGACAATTTACAATAAATAATTAATTAATCCTAGTTACAAAAACAACATTTGTATCATAACTTCAGTATACGAAGTTTTGCTACACTTGTAACACGTTAATAAACCGATGTTAACACACCTGATCACATTTACCTCACGTTGTCTAAACACTAATTAACTGATTAAAGATCTAATCTGTTTTTATGTATGAGCAAATACAGAAAAGGAATCTTAGATAAAAGACAATAAAAAAATAAATAAAATAGCAAAATAAATATTATGCTAGAGAAACCCAAATAACTGATAACTAAAAAATGAACATAAAATAATACAAAATATGACTTCAAAATTAATAGCAATAAAAAGGTAATTGTTACCTAATAGCATATAATATAATCCTACCCTATTGTCAACAACAACACATGCCCGTCCGACGATTATTGCACAGAAACGGACCGTCAAAATAACATAATATTATATGACCGTTGAAATAACCGTAAAAACTGACATAGAAGTTATTGTCACTTGGGCACTGTACATTATTATTGTAAAATTTTATTTAGGCCTACTGAAATAATTTAAAATATAAAACTGACTTGAAAAGAAAACACGAAAAACACACATTATCTTTTACTCTGGAGGCTAGAGAAAGCTTTCAGGATATTTTCTTTGAAAATCCGTTTGAAAAGATCATAATTCTGGCGTCTATACATCCAAAGGAATTCTCATAAACATGACTATTATTTTATAAACTTGACTATTAAAGTCCAACAATATCAAAGATCACTACTCGTTTAAGAGAGCTGTAAGATTTACTTGACTTTTTACTTTCTCCTGCTTTATATGAACATATATGGAAGGAAAGTATTGTTTTCATGTCGATTTTTAAAAATCGAGTTTTCATTAGTTACCCTACAAACGTTTCCAGGCACTCTGAACCGTACAAATATAGTCTTAGCAATTGGTGTGTGTGTGAGTGTATGAACAAAATATCCCAAGAACGAAGTAGCGTACGAAATTGAAACTTGAAACTTATGTTAGGTTACTGGTGTACTTAAATGGTTAGGGTTCAATTAATCATACCCTTTCAGGAGCGGTCGGCCTGAGTTTGTACAAGACTACACCTCATTTACACGTCATACATATCATTCTTATCTCATTGGGTCATAGAGTTGCTTATTGTTCTGAATAGAACAGATTGCAACGTAATACAAACATTATGGATTAAAAAAAATTGTTAGGTACCGCTACGGAAATCGACAAGAACATCTTCTCTCAACCAAGGATTAGGCTTCCCCCTGTCCCAACTCATAACAGTAACTAACTATTGAATTATTGCCATCTTTTGCGTGGCCGGAGGTTAGAAAATACCACAAGTCAAATAAGCTGAAATTAACGTAGGATACAAGAGACTTTATTTATTTATTTATTGGTTTTACGTCCAACTTCTAAGCATATTTAGGCTTATGCAGATTGGCAAGATTCGTAGATTGAAATTTGTGTTAGAAAATTCTCCCAGACTTGACCCGGAACCAAACCCGGGATCAATGAAAAAAAAGCCAGAAGTAGCTACTGTTATAAAAAATTTTCCTTCATTAAAGTTCAGAAATAGCTACACTTTTAACTGATTATACCTTAGTTATAGTAAAACCTAAAACCTTAAACGGGAATCGAAAAAAATATAAAATTATTATGAGTAACATCTCTTTTTCCATCGGCCCTACAGGCATAAATATTATTTCTTAAATTCTGAAAGGATTACAGTTATAAAACATTATTTATTCTGATTAGAATAACAATTTTTATTTACTTAGTCATTTTTTAAAACCCAATTCTAATGCAACCTCTTAAAGGCTAGTTTGAAATACAATAAGTATATTAATGATCATGTTGTTTCTGTAACTACAGAAAGATCTATAATCTTAAGTAGAATATTGAGTTGATATTTTTCTTTGTTTTATGTCATGATCGAAAAAACCCCCAATTGAAGAATTTATGTATGGCGTAATATGTTGTCTTGTCGCTTTAAAATAAGTCCGTAGGATGTCTTCGTTTCAGTCGAATAGTGTCGTTTGAATTGAAAAGCTTAGTGGATGAAGGTGCTATGTAACATTTTTTCAAAAACTTTAAAAACTTATTTTTTGTGATTGATGAAGATTTAAACTGTGTCTCTACAGTTTAAGGAAATACTAGTGGATAAGTAGTACGTGAGTGTACAGCTTAATTTAATGTTCTGCAGTGCATTAAGTGTGAAGATTACTTTGACGCCTTCCATCAGAATGAACTGCAGTCTTAGAGCACCTTTTTGGAAGAATACAGTTAACTGTGGTTTCACATAATTGAAGGGATTAGTGGATGAAGGTTCTATGTAACGAAATTATAGTTTTGAGAAAAATACGATCAAAATTCTAAGGATCCCATCATTTTGTGAATAGTCTGACTTTCATTTTGGCACTTGCATGTTATTGCTCCTTCATGGAAATTTATATATTGCATTTAAGATATTCATTTTTAGTTCTTAATTTTTTTTATGACATTCTATGATTGTAATGCCTTCATCCATTAAAAACTTGGATTGAACACTATCTCCTCCGAGATAGGATGAACAGTATTTACTGTAAATTACACAAAACAAGTTTCTTATTAGGGAATTAAAAAAAAAAAACATTACTTCACATGTTTACTGATTAAGATAAATATCTATAACCATTGTTAACGGTTTTATTGTAAAACGAAAATGTCTTGCATACTAAAGGAAGAAAAATGCCACATAATCATAACATCTTTATTCACTAAAATGCATAAATTAAGCAGTACATAGCACATAAATCCACTAGTGTTTTCTTAAAATGTAGAGATAGAGTATTCTATGTCATCTGTATAACTTAATATACACATAGCGTCTTTATTAGTTACAAAATCTCAATTTTTGGAAATTGTTACATAGCACCTTTATCCACTTAGCTCTTTAATTATCTTCAGCAGTAAAAGCTGTTATCTGGTATTTCTTAACAAAATTCTGTTGTAAAACATTTTGTCTTCTATTTTTGAAATACCGTTTATCCATCCTTAGAGAATGTATGTACGATACAGATTGTTAGAGGATGAAGGTGTCAAATACAAAAGAAAAATATGAAAAAAGTGTTACTGAACGGTAATGTTCAAAAACATTTCAATTGTATAAAGAGGTAGCCAAAATGTTGTTACCAAAATGAAAGAAATTATGAAATTAATAAAAAGATGGGAGCTTTAAAATTTTCATTTCATTTTTCACAAAACTATATTTTTATTACACAACACCTCTTCCACTAAGGTCTTCAATTATGTAAGAGTCCAATGGCGAAGTGATTTATGTTCGATTCGAGTCTTTTTTGGTATTTTTTTTTCTGTATGTGTTGATTTCCTATTGACTGTAGGAATATGTAGATCTCTGTGTAATATGTTTTTCGGTATGTACCAAAGTAATGCTGTGATTGTCTTAAACAATTTGGATTGGAACCTTTACAGGGTTTTAATGTTCCAATGACTTGCCGAACACCATAATTGGATTCTATACATCGAAATCGGTTTAAAAATGTCTTTGTATATTGTCAGTTTGTTGTTACCGAGTATCCAGTAAAACTGTAAAAATTCTGTGTCTAGCTTTTCCGAAAGTTTTCATGATATAACATTTATCATAAACACAAATTTATTATATTATTAATTTTATTTTAATAAAATAGTGAAACAGAACAAATTAAATTAAATAGTGAAATCTGTTTGTATTTGCAATAAATAAATTTCATTATATAATGCGTATTTCAAAATTATCATACTGTAAGGTATTTGTATGTAAATGTCCTAAACAATGATATTTAATTTTATCTATTTATATATTTTATTATATTGAAAAGGGGCTTAATTGAATTGACCAAATAAATTGAAGCTTACAGTCGGTTTGTCAGTATTACGGTACCTCTATATATACAAATTGGCTACTAAATTAAAGGCCGGCGAGGCTTGTTATTTAGATTTAAATTTAAGTTCAAAGTATTTTTGATATCACGTTTGGGTTTTCAAAAGAGAATTTATATTACCATGTTCAGTATCAACATTTTGTATTGATACCAATTTTCTATAGTGTACATTAAAGAGATTGTCAAATTTTCAAAATGAATGAACGTAATAAACTAAATTTAAAATAGTGGAATAGATAAATTAAATGTCTAAACAATAAACCTTGAGTATCATTCATGAATAAGATAAAGGGTTGCTTCCGTTGTCTAGTTGTTAGCGTGCTTCGTCTCAAAGCGGAGGTCTCGGATTCGATTCCCAGTCAGGGTCTCGAAAATTATTACTAGTTCAAACCCACCGTTCCTTAACTCAAAGTAGTCGTTAATAACCAAGATGTTTTTTTAACTTAAAATAAACTAGAAAAAAAGATAAAGTAAAGATGTACTAGAAAAAAATTAGGTTGAACATTGACGTTTACCTGAATACTTCGGATGATTTGTGGATTGTGCAAGAGAGACGGGATGAGCTTTAGAAATCAGTGTCTGTTTTAAACGAATTATGCAAAAAATATAATTTCAACGTTTCCGTAAAAAAATCAAAGGTTATTTCATTTACTGGTAAATATCCTACCAGGTCTAAAATTGTGGTAGATGATCTGGTGCTCAAACAATTATAACAATGCAACTATTTAGGTTGTAACATCGGCTTTGATCAAGATTTGGATATACGAGGTGTGGCTATTAAATGACGAGACTGACGTTCTAAATAATTTTATCTTAATTTTATACTTAATCACTTACTGTAACCTTCAATATACACTCCTTCTCTATCCCTACAACGCTCCATGCAAATTTTCCATTGTTGGAAACAGTGCTGGAAGTCATCTTCTGTCAGCACCTTCAGGACACGTGCCGCTTTATCTTTTACAGCTTCCACAGACTCAAATATTGTACCTTTTAATGCAGATTTCACCGTAGGGAACAGGTAGAAGATAATAACATGTGATGAAACGTGGTTTTTTATTTATGATCCGGAAACGAAGCGCCAATCCATGCACTGGAAGAGCCGAACTTCACCGAGAGCAAAAAAAGCTCGAATTAGCAAGTCAAAATTTAAAGCAATGATGATTGTTTTTTTGATATCCATGGGATTGTGTACCTTCACTGGGTTCCTGAAGGTCAAACAATTAATCAATATTTCTACCTTGAGGTACTTTCAAACTATGTCAAAGAGTAAGGAGAAAACGCCCCGAAATGTGAAAGGACAAATCATGGGTTCTCCACCAAAATAATGCGCCAGCACATTCCGCGTTATTTGTCAAGAGGTTCCTAGCCAAGTACAGCATCTCAGTGTTAGAACATTGAACTTATTCACCAGATCTTGCACCATGTGACTTCTGCCTGTTCCCTAAGGTGAAATCTGCATTAAAAGGGACAAGATTTGAGTCTGTGGAAGCTGTAAAAGAGAAAGCGGCACGTGTTCTGAAGGAGCTGACAAAAGATGACTTCCAGCACTGTTTCTAACAAAGGAAAATTCGCAAAGAGCGTTGCAGGGATAGAGAAGGAGTGTATATTGAAGATGACAATAAGTGATTATGTATAAAATTAAAATAAATATTTTTACAACGTCAGTCTCGTTATTTAATAGACACACCTCGTAGAGAAGAAATTTGGCAAACTCCAAGCAGTGTGCGGCTATATTAGCAAAACCCTGGGCTGGAAAACAAGAAAAGAAACCCAGATAAAGTGTTACAAAGTAATGTTTGCTCCAGTCCTACTCTATAGAAGTGAATCATGGGTTAGTAGCAGACCACAGGAGAGTAGAGTAAAGGCGGCAGAGATGCGATTCCTGCGAAGAAGAAAGGGTGTTGTAGTCGTTGGGACCAACTAAGAAATAGGGACATAAGAACGGAATTGGATGTTTACAACCTAAATAGGAAAATTGCAGAACATCGAAATCGATGTAGGGAGCACGTACAGAGAATGCCTTAAGGAAGGATTTCCCTGTGTTTTCCAATACAGACCGCTGGGGAGGAGAGATGTTCGGAGGCCACGCAAAATATGACAATAATTCAATACTTTTTAACTGTTGTGAGACGGAACAGGCGGGAGCCTTATCTTTGGTTGTGAGAAGAAGAAGTAAAATATCTGTTAAAATTTGAATAAATATAATTACACTTAACAGTGAATTTTTATTAATTATATTCGTGTTGAAAAATTATTTATATGAGAAAACATTATGTCTCTACCGGAAATCGAACCAAGTAAATCTAATTTTAGTGTAAATCATACACATTTTTATGAAGTAAATGACCCATATAATAAAAAAGTGAAAAATAAAAATCAATTCTACAACCAATTTGAGCATACGGACATTAGATTTAAAAGTAACATTCTCAATTAACTATATTCCCCACCTATTGTATGTATTGTATTATACAGCCAGTTATTAGGTAGAGTACCTACGGTACTCTACGGTACAGTACCTTCCTGCAATGAATAATCCATTTTTAAAATTTTTTAAAAATTATTTACGGGACAGATTAACAAAAATTGTTACACCAGATTTCTGCATAGAATGTTAAGTAAACCTTCCAAAAATTAAAGAAATCATACTATTTAAAAAAAATAATTCTCAGGTGGTATTTCAGCAATATCACTAGTGATATTCAACAATATTCCTGATGTCAAAAATATTCGTTTCTTCAGTACAGTTTTTATTTGCTTTCAATGCGTACGGTTATGGGAGAAGTGAAACACTTTATGTTTAGTTTGCCGAGAAGCATGGCGAGAAGCGGGGTGCTCGTATCTAATAAATTTTTACCATGCTTTTAGCAGTCAACCCAGAAAAACTGCAACCTCTCTGTAAATGATTTATTTAGTTAGTTCTGATTGAATCGTTTCATATTCTGCAATCTACCTTTAATAATAATCTATGACTTTGATCAAGTCCACTGGGAAATTAATGATTCAAATAAATCTATTTAGTTTTTTTACTATGCATTTTACTATATTTTAATGATTTACAACGTTAATTAATTTCATGAATATAAAAATATGTATATATCTCGTATACACTAAAAAATAAAATATCCGAGTTTAATAAAATGATTTACGGTCATTATTAGTTTAAAATTATACCACTGGGTGTTCCAAAAAAAAGATTATGTAAGTATTTAAAATATTTTTTACCTTCTTATTTATGAAGTATATGTAAGGAAGTATCTCTCCCTGTCACTTTTTGAAGTCAATTTTTCACTGGAAATTCACAGTTTTAGATTCTCTGAACCCAAAATATATGTTTTTACCGATTGGTGTGTGTGTGACTGGAATTTTTTTTTCTTAACGTCGCATCAACTACAGTGGTCATTAGCGACGACGATGGGTTGTAACTGTGAAGGATGAAATGATTTTTTGTAACGTATGAAAATATGCCGTGCCTGAGTGGGATTTGAACCCAAGACCGCATGATGAGAGGCGAGCACGTTACCAACTACGCCAATGCGGCCGGCGTTATTTTTATTGTATTACAATTTTTATTGTAAATACAAATTACAGGTCTCTAAAGCTCAAAAAATATGGTATTACCGACTGGTTTTTGTATGTGTTTGTACAAAATAAATCAGAAACAAAAACGTACTAAGTTGTAACTTGGAACTTTAGTTATGTACCACATATAAACCGGACAAGAATATTTTCATCAAAATCAGTCAAACAAAGATTTATTTGTACAATTTTTCGCTTTCATGTAATTTTATCACAAACGGCTCCTACGATATTGGTTAAAATAGCATCATCTATATAAATAAAATTGTGATTTTGTCTGTACAATTTTTTTTAAATGCACCAAAATTTGTTATTATGTAAACCTGCGTACGGTTATTGTTTATTTTTGTATCAAACAAAAGCGTTTAAACGAGATCTAGGCTTTCATACATTTTCATTCGTGGAAAAATTAAATTTAATATCTTCCTATGTCAAAATTTAAGACATGTTAACTTGCAAATGAAAGTTGAAAAACATTCTCTATAAAAAAAGTACATAAATGCTCTTTGTTCGCATTTTTGTAAATTTATTTGATGTTGGTACTCCTGTGCATTTCAACTGCAGGTAGAAACTGACAGAACCATTATATTTCCTACTTGTTTTTTACAGATTTCCATTCTGTCAAAATTTTATACATTTTTATGGAAATTTTTAAACTTTTAAATATGGTAACTGGAGTATTAAAATGAAGTAAATACTGTCACTACTGTTAATTTTGAAACAGTAAATAATTTTTTTATCATTTCGGTTACAAATTGTAAAACGTACAGAGCCTTGTTTTTCAGGTTTGATAAACTAGGATTTTTTTTTGAAAAAGTAAGGTAATTTTTTATTTAACTTTGTAAAATTTCCCAACAGCTACTTGGTTATTAAATGCCATGTTCGGCAATTTAAATTAATGAAAATAGTATTAAATAATTATCTTTCTACCGCTGCCAAGGTGAAGTAGTTTCGCACGTTAGTTTATGCTGAACTGTAATGCAAAAAATCCCGGATTTGATTCTTGGCCAGGATTTAAAAAGTTAGCATTCTTTGAAATTCACCAATATATTTTTGTAAAAATACATCTACGAGACTTCAGAAAAGAGGAAAGTATATGAGATAGGCTTTAATAATAAAAGTAAATTAATTTTATCATTTACCAAAGTATTAACCACTGAGTTGGTCTAGTAAAAATGTTGTCGCCGCAAGTCAGCTGTTTAACAGCTGGTTTTTGGAGACGAAGGATCCTGGTTCAAAGCCTAGTAAAGGTTGTCAATGACAATTTTTAAAATTTTCATCTATAATTTTCCTTTGTGCGTCCGTCCATCCGTCACACCCAGATTTCCAAAATTTAAGAGATAGCAAGAAAAGGTTTCCGGATTCGTAATTTTACACAAAAAGTAAGTGAGCTTAAATTGGGTTTAACGTTCCGGTTTCAACCAGAAGCGGCTTAAATATAATCAGATCAAGAAATCAAAGCCGGAATTTGGAAACAGAAGTAGTGTCATTCAATTCCTCTTAAAGAGTAAATACAAAAACTATTGGGTTTGAAGTTCCGTTTCTACCGGAAGTGACATGAAACCGGAAGTCAATAATTTAAAGTTGGAATTTGGAAACAAAAATAGTGTTATTCGATTCCTCTTAAAGAGTAGTTACAGAAACCACTAATGGTTTTTACCATAAAACAAAGGTAAGCCTTTTTAAAAATTGCCACCAGAAATGAGACGCGTCTTCTAATGAAAGGGGTTTTTCATGAGATTATTTTTAATTTTTTTTTCATGAAAGACATATTCATGGCTGGTTTAGTAATCTACATCACTAATAGTACTAGA